>JAWDGP010007719.1:542500-827500 GCA_033675545.1 Elysia crispata | reverse complement strand
TGCAAACATATGATCTTGAAAACGACAATACGCCATCCTCGAGTGACCGAACTCATATCTTAAGTTCCACGAGTTATCAATTTGCTTAAACCGACTTCAGTTTGCGCAGCGCATTGGGCGCATCACCACACAGGTTGTCTGGCTTAAGGCATACAATAATTATCTATCTATCTATCTATCTATCTATATATATATATATATATATATATATATATATACATAATGGTTGCAGCTTATTTTTTGAATTTAAGCTTATGCATCATGTTTTCATCATAAGTTGATATGTCTTGTTAATGTTATCTATACAGGATGAAATTTAAAGCCGTTTGGCATGTTTGTCCACAGAGGACCCTTGCCGTTGAGTGAGACAGAACACTTTACCCTTTTCAACTACTCTCGCTTCTCCCCCTTTCATTTTCTTGCTTCTTTTTTCCCGCAACGCAAACAACGCACTTTGATTCAACGATTGTGGAGTTCATCCTCGCCCCATATTGCATGCAGCTTTCCTAAGCATTCAAATTCAATATCCTGAAATAGATTCTTTAATCTTTGGGAGAGATTAGAAGATAAATAGACTACGTGAATTCTAGAAGGATGGCCCAAGTATTATCGCGAAGAGGTAAGAATAAAAACAAGAAATTTAGTCTCCTACCGACTTTATTTTCTTATTAATTTTTTAACCTATCTTGCTACTTTCCCTTTTTTTTGGTGTAAAATTAAAATCAAAGTAAACTTCACATATCCTAATTCCTATTCATTTCAGTCTAATTCAAGTAAACCAAGCATATTTTGTTTCCATCCTCAAACATTGGACCTCTTTTCGCTGCAGAGGGAACGGAAGAAAAAAAAATTCTTCAAACCACCTGCATCACAATCATAGCAATTGCTGAACAGTGTAGTTGTCTGTTTAGTGATCATCTCAAATTTCAGTTTCCCATTAATTGGCAAATTTTCATTACAAATCGAGTCACTTGTTCATGTTAAGGATTGATTTCAATTACAAATAAATTTATTAATTATTTTTGAAACAATCGAAGTTCCATTTCACTTCATATTGGCAGAAAACGGTTTTGCTAAAAGTTAGGCCTACTATGCAATTAAACAAATGAATGCTATGCAATACTGCTTGTGATTTCTTTTCAATTCCACAACAGTGCCTTCTTTAGTCTCTCATCTCTGCTGTCAACAAGAGTGATACCTGATACCCCCTCACAAAGAACTTGTTTTGATGGGTCAAGTGTCTAGACATTGTTGACAGATCAGTAACATTGTTATAGAATGTTCTTTGGCAACCTGAGTCCAAAAGTGCCTTAACAAGATGCAACATTTGAATTCCCTAACTTAATTTTTTATCACACAGTATGCAATGAAATCCAGCTTTTCTAACTAAAAGATATTTCTTGATGCAACTTTACTTAAAGATTATTTTACCACTACTGCAACCATTATTAGAATATCAAGTTCCTTTCACTGAGTCATATTTAATTTGATTCATTATATAGTCTGCGGCCATGGTTGCATAACATCTTTGTCTTTTGTTTTTTTTCTCAATTTATTTTTCACTTGCATTAAAAGAAAATTCAAATAAATTTATAGTTAACTCATCAAAAAAATAAAATTAATATTATTAAATAATAAGGAATGAATGTGTTTTGTTTAATTAGTATTAAAAGATATTTTTTAAATTTCACATAAACTATAACAGATAAAACTTGAGACAAGGCATAACAACAACAACAACAACAACAACAACAACAACAACAACAACAACAACAATAATAATAATAATAATAATAATAATGATAATGATGATGATGATGATGATGACGACGACGACGACGACGACGACGACGACGACGACAACAACAACAACAACAACAGCAGCAGCAGCAGCAGCAGCAGCAGCAATAATGAAATATGTGAAAGGAGTTATAATTGTGCTCTAAAAATACGAAACGATGCAAAAAAATTAATACTGTACAACATTGAGTCCAACATCTAAGCCCTCTATAAGAAAATCTGGTCAATGGATAACTCTTTTGAGTGAAGACTAGAGCTTTTAGAAACAAAATCTAAATCTGTTTATGTTCACAATTCAAGACCTAGATGTAGATCTAGACTTTACTGATCCATCATAAAAAAATACAGTTGGGACAGGACTTTACTGAAAACAAAATATGGTAAAGGCAATATTATAAAAGTTTCCCCATAAAGATTGGGATTCACTTGGACTGCAATAAATTTTTTCCCATTGTGTGATTCTTCACACAATTAAATAAAGTAAACCATTCATGAGAAACATGCAAAGTGAGATAAGGCAAGAAGACATTCTCAAATACACATTTGTACATTCCATTTTAGAAGAAAAGGTTTTCACTTTTAATTAATGCACCTATGTACTTGTTGTAGACTGCATACTAAATTAAAGATAAACCCATATTAACTGATTAGAACTTTAAAATAACAGAATAAATTTATTCATTATAAAAAACACCATTATGTAATAAGTTATATTATTACCTATAACACATTTTATTTAAGTATTAGTCTAATCACAATGCATTATAAGTTAGTTCCAATCTAAACCATGCTTTATGTATGCCTAGGTTACTTGAATGTGCCCAGTATTAATGGGTGGAAGAATTCCAATACTGCTGCTTATCATTATCCTGTGTAATCTATATTACTCCTCCAAAACTACACAATGTACAGTAATGAAGTTTACTGAATAATAATCTGCCATGTTCAGTGTCCCATGCAGTACAAATGATTTGAAAAAAAAATTATGGATTTAGGGTAAAAATTGCTCCTAAAATTTTATTATCTATTTATTGTTATTCATTCCATAAAAATTTTTGCAAAAATTATTATGATATAACAAGTAAAATTTAAAAGACTGTTCTCAGGGGGTTTACAATTTTCAAAGCCGATGATGCTGTTAAAAAAAAATTTTGTTCTTTTGTAATAGTAAAAAAAAAAACAAAATTTTACTTTAATAGAGCGAAAAATTGGAAAAAAAAATTAAAATGAAATTTGACCAACTCCAGCTTAAAGACAAAAGCCTCGTGGAAAACATGCTGCTCATTGCAGGCAAGAAGTAGTGATTTCATTGGAAAGCAATTAAGAACAACTGCCATTGTCCCCTTTTAATCTGGAGCAACATTTGTGAATGTTAACATCACATATGCTTCTTTTGCATGCGTTTTGTACTTCTAAACCAATTGATAATGATATCTAAGATATCAACCACATCCATTAAATGTCAACAAGTAATCATAGAAACTTTCATGTTAAGCCATCTTATTAACTTGGCACTCGTAATTCATCTTGCATGAGTTATACAGATTTTGACTAGATCTAGAATAAAATTACCGGTATAATAAACTTAAGCAATCTTGGGTAACCCAATATATTTTTAAAAATCCAAATCAACTGAATCACTTTTCCCTAAAAAAAAGTCGAGCACTACATTTATCTGTAATGAGTCATCAGTACCACGCTATGGTCTCCGTCGAGAGATAAACTGAAAGAGGGCTGCTTAAAAGATTGCAACCGAATTTATATCACTTTTTTTGCTTCAGATCTCACCCTCATTTAAAGAATGTCTACATGACAACATGAGGAGAATTCCAATGTCTCAAGCTTTTATATATACCCCCGGTATATATATATATATATCCAGTGCAGCTGGATAGCTGTGGAGGATTTAAGTCTGTTATTTTTATGAACTTGGCATTTCTTCAATGTATTTGTCTTCCCCACCTGTTCATTTGAACGGGCAATAATGCTTGTATAATATATGAAGGACTCATCCCAAACCAGAAAATTTACCAAAACATAGTTAACAAATCAGTCAATATTATAAAAATAGATTTAACATGTAAGTGTACATTCTCTTTGAAATAAAAAAAAACAAAAAAAAAACAACTATTATATTTGAAAGCTTTTATTTAATTCATGGGAAGGGTCCTGCCAAGCAACAGTATTCACAAAAAAAAAAAGAACACAAAAACACAAAAAAATGGCAGGAAGAATAAATTTCTTAAGTGAAAGTAAATACATACAGGATAATATCACTTTTACATTTCATATGTCACAAACGGCACACTTTGTTACAAGGAGTTCTCTGAAAATTTAAACAGCATTGCACTTTTTCTTGGTCCAAAGGGTCTTACACACATTGTAATGTTTATAATTATACTAAGATTGATGGCATATTAGCATTGTTAAAAAAAAAAGTAATCCATCAGACCCACAAGCAACCAGTTTGTTATCTACATAGTATGGGTATTCTCACACAAAAATAAAAAGTAATGAATTGTCTAGCAGATACTTTTCACAAAATAATAAAAATGCCCCCATAAATTGTCATTCTTTTTTTTTTCATTCAGGGCAAAAAAGAGTATTAACAAAACAAACCTCTCAACACATGCACTCAAATCTACTTTCATCATCTCAATACATCTTATCTTCATATTGTGCATCATGTATTGGCCATGCATTGAAATAGTAACAAATTTGTCAAAATGAAGCCAAGAAAGTAACTTCTATTTACTCTTCAATCCATGGGGCTAGCTCTTAAACTCTTTACAGGAGAGTTTATTAGCTATTAGACCATATAAAAGATTTAAAAAACAAGCTTTGAAAAATCTGCAGCTAAAAACAAAATGTCTTAGTCCCAACCAACCAAAAAAAAAATGAATTCCTGAATCACAGATTAGATTCAGATTCCTTACACTAGCTACAAGCTGCTGAAAAAAAAGGACATGTTTCAAGTTTAAAAATAAAGGGCTGCTATAAAAGCCTGTTGGCCAGAACTGCCATAAAGTAATACATGTATACATGTAGTCTGTTGATCAAGTTAAGTCCCACCTGTGTTGAGTTTCCTGTGACTCTGTCTGATAGGGCACACTTTTCAATATTATTACAAAAATATGCTTTGTTCCCCTTTGCAAGACAGAAGCACAAGAATGGAGGTAACACTTAGTTTCTCTTATTTGTAATCATGATTTTTACTGCACTTCTATTTGAAGCAATCTTATATGTTATGTCTTCAATAAAAAAAAGTAAAAAAAAGACAGCAAAACAACTTCTAATGAAAAAAAAACTGCATATAAATTATAATTCTATATAAAGGTAAAAAGAAATGTCAAGATTGTACAGCACCCAGCAAAATGCAATAAAAAAAAAAAAGAATATCAAAGAAATAGAAAAAGCAGTGTTCAAAATATAAAACATTACAAGCAATATTAATAAAACCAAACACTGCAAATTGTAAAGATAAGTCATCTACTGAATCTTTCCAAGGTTTAGGATAACTAAGAAAAAAAATAAAATAATTTTAATTATAATTATAAAAAAGGGGTACAAACAATATTAATTGATGGAGATTTTGGGTACATGTAGTTCTTGTATATTTGTTCCAAGATTTAAATCTTAATATACCCTTTTCTTCCTGATCAAGTTAAACAACAAAAATTAAACCATAATAAATGTTGAGGAAGAAGATGACAGGAGTAGATGCAAGTTAATTTGATGCCAACTATTGCTTCTATCTCCATTTCTTTTTGTCGCATTCCTTCTCCTGAGCATTTGAGAGCTAATCGACAATATCCTTTTAAACAATCATAAAAAATGTTAAAATATCCTAAAGGTAAATAAAGGGGTATCAGATCTTAACATAATCAATGTTTATAACAAAAAATATTGAATAAGAAAAATAAACTCACAGCTTTTATCTCATGCCATCTAAGAAAGAAAATAATGACTGGAGGCTTATTGAACCTAAAAGTTGATTTTAGTGTCTTTGTCAGAATGTAATGCAGCATGTCAGGCCCAGACTGCTAATATTCAATAATGCGCTGCCTATAGCTTAGTATCCATCTTGCAGATGGGTGGACTAAAGAAAATGAAGATTAAAACAAAAGCTGTGGATCACAGTTTGACATGCTGCCATGCTACCATCTGGCATGGCTCATATTTCAAGAAAAAAGAAATGGAAGAAAAAGGATGCTAAACTTATATGGAGGAAAAAATAAACGCAATCCCCTAGATCTATAAAAAAAAAAAATGAAGGAGTAAAGTTTCTTAAATAACGAACAAAAACAAATTTTGAAGATTACTATAATTACCTAAAAAGAAGCATGCACAAATATTTTTTATTTGAATAACATTACCTTACAGACTGAATTTAAAGGTAACACAAAAAAAATTGCAATTAGAAGAAAAATTAAGAATCCTAATTCCACCAAAAGACATAAATGAGTGGATCTATTACATATGTACTTTTTAGATTTTAAGTCAATTTTTATTAGTACTTACCTCTAAAAAACGATTTACTTTAGTCAAATAAAATAAAAAAGAGAAAGATTTACGATTTTTTTTATGTGTATGTTATGGTAAAACCACCTTGTTCAACAATCTGATGGTATCTAAAGATATAACGGTTAACAAAATCAAAGGAAAATGTCAAATTTGCAGGGCCCTGTATAATAAAAGTAGAAAAAGATCTTTAATTGTTCTAGTTTTCATGCGAAAGTAATATCTTTCTTATTTTAAAAGATTGATTTTTTTTTTTGAGTGCTTTCTTGGAGAACAAATATCAATATTCAAAGAATGTGCCTCATAAATAATATACTCAACAAGAGGCTGAATATTCTATTTGATGGTCTTTCATTATCAAAGAACTTTTTATGAGACTTAGAAACAGCCTCTGATAAGCATGACAGAAACAGCTATTTAACATAACATCTTTTTTTTAAAAAAGAATAAATTCAAAACTTAATGCTTGGCTCTGGTCTCATCTTTCATGATTCTGTTATATACATGCTTTTAAAGTAAATTAAAAAAAAAATAAGACATACATTTATGAATTTTTAAGCTTTTTTATTTTAATCAAAGATTATGTAAGCCCGCCACACTTGAACAACCACCTCACCATAGACCTTTTGAATCTGATATATATTAAAAATATTGAATACTTTGGTTCGATACATCCTGTTCAAGGCAAATTAAAAAAAAAAAAAAAAAAAAAACCAAGTCACACTGAAGAAGCTGTATCCCTCTTTTATAACACAAAATACAACATTAGCGTCTTTTCTTCATATCAACTTGTACTGTGTTCAATAGTTTCAAAATGTAAATAAGAGCCCAAGAAATAGACCTAATATCCATCAAATTTGAATAGAAGTCTTTTAGGTTGGGAGTATATGAGTTGTTTCAACAATTAAAGCAGCATATTCATGTTATAAAACAAAGTTGTGATTCTTCACAGTGAATTCATTTTGAATTTGCAAGCCACTGGACTGTTGAGTCATACACGGTCTTAAAAACTGTGACTTGCTGTCCTGTTAAAATTGAGGATTATAATTTACATAAGCAAAAAAAAAATAAAAATAAAGGTTACTGTAATCTTAATCATTGTGATTTTCTTGAAGAACAAAGATCTCGTTTCAACATTACAAAATTTCTCAGAGAAAAAATGAAAGAAAAACCTCTAAAATAGTACCTTTATCAAATAAAATATTTCTTCAATAAAAAAAATCTTCAAGTATGTACTCTCAAAGTCTGAAATATGTCTTTTTTCATTAAGTTATAATGCTCAAGGAAAATAATATTTTAAAGGCTTGAAAATTTCAAGACTATAAAGCTTCTAGCAGAAACAACCCAAGAGTGAAAAATGTACTAATCAACAGGAAGAAGGCATACAGTAAAACCAAAAGTACTTAAGTCTCAGTGGAATCAGCAACAGATACAACAGCAAGCAAGAGAACTCACTAAATTTTTACACAAAAAAAATACACTTAACTTGTGGAGAGAAAAAAAAATTGTATAATTTTATGTGGAGAAAGAAATGTAAAAGAAAGAGGTAAACCAATTAAAATGTGGAACTTACCAAATTTCAAAACAAAAAAGATCTTAGCTCAAGCATTACAATTCGGCAAACTTGAAATGTTGCAAATACTGAGTCAGCAAAAGGGTATTTTTAGTCCTTATTGTCTATTTATTTGAAGTATGAAATTTACTTTTTTGTACTGATCTAATATCTATTCATGTTATTTTTATCCTACATCTAATTCATTATGAGGATTGGTCTCAAGACAGTTTTGTTTTCACTCTTGGTTAGGGCAATAATAAAAAGAAATAACTGGTCAGCAGTTGAAAATTTAAACATACAAGGGGTTTACCTGTTGTGGAATGTTTTGTACAATACAAGATAAGAAAATTTTACTTCTAAGATGTGTTTCATTTGCATCACCTCTTGAAGCTTTATGAATACAGTCTGATCCAGTTATTGCAAAGTCTTTAAAAAAAATTAATTTTGAATTTACTGAAATTTTGAATTATCATGATAAAAGAGAAAGAAAGGAGAATAAATCTTTCACGCTGCACACGAGGAGGAACTATGAAGCTTCCTTGATTTTTAAATTACTTTACATGATTTTAAAAGCTGAGGAAATATGGCCCCTAAAAGGACAACAATTACACCAAGTCAATAATTTAAAAATTTGCTGTTCATGCTACTTTGCTGGCTCCCATCAGGCCAGGCAGAGAGGAGCCCTGAAAAGGACTGCTGTGGATTTTTTTTTGTCTTAAGGGCTGCATGCATATTGCACAATGAAAATTAGGCAAAGACCAAGTCTAACCCTTGGACTAGATATACCTTTTTTCATAGTCCAGAAATGGTAAATGGTTTAGACCATCTACTCACCCCCAACCCCATCACCCTTATCCCTAGGCCTACTCCTACAACTTTAGTCTGCAAAGTAGATGGGTGAACACACAGTCACACAAAGAAAATGATAGCCACTTAGGACACCACCATGCTGAGACTGAAAATTATTATTATAATATTATTATTACTAATTGTAGCTTCCAATTAGCCAGATTTATGCCTCAGACTTCAATGTTTTTCCTAATACAAGCAGTAAAATTATTTGATTTATAATTAAACAAAAATTAGGATTTTTCTGGTAAAATTGTTTGGGTGATGCTTCTGGTAATTGTTTTACATGAATTCACCATAACAGTGAGCCAATATAAAAATCAGCATGTTTTAAAGATTTACAGAAGCACTCACAACATGCGTTTCACAGGCAAAATGTTGAAATTTTCTGCAAGACATGCACTATATGGTATAAGCACTAGTCGAAATTGAAAACAAATTTACAGTCCCATGAAACATTGTTAAAAATCTAGACCCTTTTTTCTTACATTCCTTAACGCATTCAAATGATTCCCAATTAAGAGAATTAACATGTAATTGTATTATCTTACATGCATGACCAGTAAAGTCAGCCTGTCTGATCATTGTCTCTATTGATGAGGTAAGAAGAATTAAAGCACTAAACTGATCAGGAATAGAAACCTTTTCAATTTTACAAGCACTTTGTTCTTCTGTTATGAAATTGCATTTCTAACACTGAACAAAAACGACATGGCAAGATATAACTATTAAGATGTAAATTAAAATTTTGAAAGCTGCACTGCACAAACAAATTACAAAACAATTTCACGAGAGCACCCAGTCTCCAACATGAAAAATTCAATGTCAACGTTTGATATTTCTATTCAAATTAAAAAAAATGTAAGTTTATTATTTCTCATTTCATATTCAAGAAAATGTCATATTTCATCATTTACAGCATAAAGCTCTTCCACAGATTTTACTATGTAGATGCAAGGGCATAACTTAATAAATAATTTGATTTAAACTATACTATGATAGCTGCACAAAGCATGGAACATAAATAATTTGAGAAAACAGATACGAATCACCATGTGGCACAAACTGGAAGGTATAATAACAAATAACAGTGAAGAAAAATAAAGGTTGGTTAAAATGCAGTTGTGGGGAATAATAGAAGACATTTCAAAGTTTAGTAACTTTGTTGCCAGTGAAGGTAATATGCATTCACACATAATAGATTCAATAGCACAAGTATCAAAGCATATTGGTATAAGCAGATACAAAAATGTTACATGAAATCTGCAAAAACTCAAGCATTTGATAGTGACATTCCCATATATCATGATCATTAATTTGCATATGTTAAGCCTGTTAACCTGTTAGTGCCAAAAGTGACATCCAACTTTTTCAAGAGAGTTAATTATATTATTTTTCTTTTCATCATTAAATTAAAACCCAAAGAAACTGATTGATACTTCATGACAGACATAAAACAGCAGCTGATAAGATATAGTAATTGAACAAATTTACATTTTAAACAACAAACATAGGGTTTCACAATGCACAAAAGAGAAATCTATAGCACCACACCACTAGCAATTTCTAGACATAGTAAATCTAAGCTAAAAAGAAGAAGAGCTCAGAACTAGAGCCACCCTCTCCATCTCAGCCTTTACTTCAATATAGTTTGAGTATAACCATATCCCCCAGAGCATGTAATTTAAAGTAAATAGCTTGATAGCTTCACTCGCAACTAGACCAAACATTTTACTAGAATGGAGGTCCAAATGCAGCCGCCCCATAAGGCATGGGAACTGTGCTTCCAGCAGGGATGGGATAACCAGGTGGATAAGTTGCAATTTGGTAGTGCCTGTTCAGAGAGTGAAAATAAAAATATCGACATGTATACAAAAAACATTATTCGACACCAACACTAAACAACATATCAGGCAAAGATCTAAAAAAAAAATATATGGTTAACACATAGCCCACATGCAATAAAAGAAGAAAGAGACGGAGAAAGACATGAAAAAAAATCAAGCAGTGCCATGGACAAACTAAAATGTAAAACCCAATAAACATAAATTATATAAGCCAATATGAATGGACATTAATACAACAAACAACAGCCTGATTAAAAGAAAAAAAAAAAGAAAAAGAAAAAAAAAGCATACAACATAAATAATTTCAGTCTTCTGGTGAAAATTGTATATTTCACTACAAAATGCACAAAACACAGGCAGGAAAAAAATATTTCAAAGCCATGCAATTATTTGCCTTTTTTTCCCAGCCAAGATCATCTGCAGAAATACTTTTTTGATCTATCAAGTTTTTATTCTTTTCGCCTCCTAGACAAAAAAAAATGCAAGTAATCCAAAATCACTTGGGCAAAGTGCACATTGAACAAAAAGTTAAATGTTTTTACATAATTCTCTACACTCACAAATAATAATCTCAAGGCATTAAAGGCTGAGAATCACAAGCAAAAACATGCAAACTATTAACAACCCAAGGCCCCTCCCCTTAAAGATCAAACTTTAGGAGATTAGAAAACGTTACCTTGATATGGCCAAAGGGTTAAGGTTTGTGGTCCAAGTTATTATGCATACTCACCTTCTAAAATCACAATGCCTTTTCGATTTAACCATTTATTATTTTCCAGTTGCCTTATATTGCTTTCTATTACAGGAAATTAAGTGAGGTAAAATTCTTTCCTTTTATTATTATTATTATTATTACTACTACTATTATTATCATCATCATTTATTTGAATTCTTGGCGGTTTTAATACTTTTCAATGAATGTTGACAAGACTTAACAATCAGAGAAATTAAGCCTGCATTACTTAATCTGTGTCTATAATTAAGCTTCCCTTGAACAACAAATGAGAAAAAGAAAAACACTTCACAATCAAGAATTAGCAGAAAAAGGCTAAAAACTATAAGAATTACAATAATAAAAAATGAAAAGTTCTATGTACTTTGCTTCTTGTCAACTTCACTTTCCGTATGAACAAAAACAAGTCTGTTCCTCTCTAAGGATTGTTTTGTTAACAGCACACAGTCATCTCTTCCAAATTTACCAAAATTCCTTGATCCATAAATTTAGAAAAAAGGCAATCACTATCTTAGAGATCAAGGATGTTCAAAACCAATTCAACATTCTTCTGCTTGGCTCTTTAATCTTGAGTTTATAAAATCGGAATGGAATTAATTACTCATTCAAGCATTTTCATTAAAATATAAATCAAATCAAATGTGATAGCAAGCATGGCACTAGTGGTTAGACTTTATTTGAGTGCATAATCTACTCTGAGTCTTCCATATAACCTCCCAAGTACAGACCAAATTCTATTTTTATAAGATTTACTCTAAATGCAATGTAAAACAATTAGATATGAACATAATTATAAATTATCCGATATTTTTTGCCATATCTTTTTATTACCTCACTACATATGACATTCAGGAGCATCTATGGGATGTATGCTCTTAGATCAATGACTGATGGCTTTAGCTTTATTTTCAAGCAATGAGACAAAGCCATCCACCTTAAAATGACAGCTTTTATTCTCGAAATCAAATCATTTATTTTGCCTTGGTCAAGTTAAACAGAAAACTCTAAGCAAAGTCAACAAGTTTGATCCCCTGACTCAACCATGAAATCTGCAATTCAGATAATATTTAAAAAAAAATACTTTTCATAGAAAACAGTTCTTAACTTAGTGATAAAAACATCTGAGCTCAGAAGTTTTGTCACAGTAAAATATTTTGGCATGTTCTAATTCTTTAAGACCAGTTGCAGTTCCAATTTAAATTGCTGCTTGCAAGTTTTTAGTGAAGAAGGACTACAACATTTCCCCCCTGTGATGACCACTGAGATAGCTTTGATAAGCACTGTAAAATAAGCAACCATTATAGCAGATAACTATAAAACCTCTCTTTAGGAAAAAGAGGGCAGAGAATGGCACTTCTCAAATGAAAAAATTTCAGATTTTCCAGCTTGAATTTTTTCAATTCTAAGCACAATCAAGTTTCAATCAAAATCACATTTAATTTACGCAAAGTTTGCAAAGTTACAAGAGGGGAAAACAAAAGGCAGACCTGTTTTACCAAACCCAAAAAGAATGATCAACATGCAATTACTGCTTCAAAAGATGATCTAAAAAAATTCATTGTATTTTTTTTTATCAAAGAATCCACAAGTATCAATGCTTTGCTTCTATTTACTAATGCAATTAAAGAAGGTAGACTTGTGCTCTCAGTTTCTTATCACTTGCGATCATCCTCTCTTTCAACATGTTATTCAAATATTTGCTATGTTGATCTTCTTTTAATGCTTTGGGCCAGAAAGCATAATTTTTTAGGGTTCTATCGCCTGATATTCTGAATCATCTGCTTTTATAAAATAACAGATGATCCAAACATTGTTTAAAGTAGAGGTACTACTAAATTAAACTCTATAGTTGACCTCTCTGAGCTAAGATCATTTGCTTAAGGATCTGAAAAAAAGACGGTTTTACATGATTTCATTTTCTTATGTGAAAGACGTCGAAAGGTTTACATATTAGTTTGCCATTATCCACAGAGCTTGTCAAAGGCTTTATCAATTTTCTTTCCAAGACATAATCATCTTGAACATGTTTGAATTATAAATACAAACTTTATGAAATTAATATTTAATGAAAAAAAAATTCCAAAAGTACACCTCAGTGGGTTACAAGCATGGGGATCATTATCAACTGATTTAAAGTTTAAGTGTCAACAGTATTGATTGGTGATATTGCCTCTTTCCTGCTCAATTATGCAAGAAAGTCTTCGAAAGCATCTGAAATTCAAAATATATACTAACACTAGTTCACAAAATGGGCATAATCTACGAGCTTGAAATATTATAAAAACAATAAAAATCCTAATCCTCTGGTTCAGAGCAAGATTTCGATAGACATTAAAATGTAATTTTCCATATACAAACAAACTCCTACCTTGGTGCAGGTGGGGCGACTTGGGCCTGCCCTGGCATGGTTCCAGCTGGAATTTGCGGGGCATAGCCTGCTGCAATGAGTGGTGCCCCTGCCTGAAAAGGGGATGAACCCGAACGAGACGCTATAGCAGTTGGGTAACCCAAGCCTGGATACTGTGCAGCAGATATGTATGGTGTTGAGGTGGCAGGGAGGGCTTGCATGCCAGAGTAGCTTGGAACAGAATGATAGGCAGCAGGAGATATGGCAGGGTAGGCTGCCTGACTAACAACAGCATAGGCAGGTTGTGGGGCATAGCGTAGGCCTGTGGGAATCACAGGTTGAGGGGCAGGATGTCCAGTTGTAGCAGCTGCAGAAGCAAAGCCTGGTGGGGAAGTTGCACCCCCAGGGAAAGGAGTTGGCAGATACATTGCTTGCTGCTGAACCTGGTGTGGGTGGTGCTTCTCTAAGCCTTGCACAGGGCTGCCTGTGGCACCGGCAGGCAGGGCTGCGTAGTACATTGACACAGCTGATCCATTTGGGGGTTCAGAGAAATTAAAGGAAAATATAGCAAAAAAAAAAAATGATTAAAAAAACGATGGCAACTGGAATGTGTATTTTGATATCCCCACTTACAATGGACATTAAATTTAAAACATAAATAAACGAGTTGCTCTAATTCCTTAGCAAGAAGTAAATAAAAGAATCTTTTTAGACACAAATTGAAACTGTTTATGCATTAAACATGTATTCCAATTGATCATTTTATTTTAAAATCATACTTAAGAATGAACCTCAGTTCCAATTACATTTTGGACAAACATCTTGCACTCAGGAGAGCATTCATTGTCAAGTCTTGTTTGCGGAGTGTCAGTTTCCAAATCAATTTTAAGTATTGTTAAAGAACTGCACATGCCAGGACAGATGCATTTTTAGGGCAAAAAGTGTGTCAGCACTGTCACTTTTTTCAGGGGGGGGAGGGAAGGTAAGAACTATTTTTTTAAACTTGCAAAGAGGACGGTAAAAACTTAACAACAACCAATATGCACTCTCAAGAGAGTCTCATGGAAGGGAGTAACTCACTTAATTACACAACTTGCAGTCAGTTATAATGTGAATATCGTGCCCTTTAGATCTTCTTTTAAAACAAAACATAAAGGCCTAAAATTGAATTTTTTTAAAAGTTTGTTTTTTTTTCTTTTACATATAAAATGAGTTTATAGTCTTTACATTCAATTTTAATCAATCTGTTCACATTGAAAATCACTAAGTTGCATGCTTCCAACAAATTAAGGGCTAAAGTTTTATGTTCTAAGGCAAACTTACATAAACAAAAAACCAAAAAAAAAAAAAAAAAAATACTTAAATTGCACATAAATTAGAGCTGTAGGAAGGAAATTTGAAAGCATCACTAGATGGTGCTTTTTTATGCCTAATGTTTATTTATATAATATTTTAAAACTCTGCGTTTTTCCCAATCAATAATAGGGAAATGACCATTGGAGCCATTTATGAAACCTGCCATTTTTCTGAGCAAAACAGAAACCAAATGAAAAACTTTTACAACCTTACATGAAATGGATAACTTGATATGGAATAATTCGAGGAAAGGCAGACGTCGAGAGCCTTTTAACACAAAAATATATTACTTTCAAATGATAAGGTATATTGTTTGAAAGCCTTCCAAGGGCTTAAAAAATTAGTGTCATAAATTATCCGACTCTGAAATGGAAGGTCCGTAAAGAAATAAGGTTCAGTAAAATGATGCAAATATATTATTCTCAAGTGATAAAATATTGTTTGAAAGCCTTCCAAGGGCTTAAAAAATTAGTGTCATACAATTATCTGATTCAGATATTGAAGGTCCATAAAGAAATAAGGTGCAGTAAAATGATGCAAGTGTTAGACTATCTTGCCAAGGCATGTTTGCAACATAGAAGATCATTAAAGAAAAGAACAAAATCCCATGGTTATTGTGGATTGTGAGTGAGGAGTTGAATTTTAATCTTACCAAGACCTAGCAAAGTTCAAAGTTTGTGGATCTATATTGTATAAAAATTATCAAAGGAGGGAAACAAGTTACTTTGAGTAAATCATGTTTGTCTTGTTTTAGGCAAAATGTAACAAACTGCCACTGACAGCCTTGAAATCTGTATCAGAAATGACTTGCAACAGAGCTGGGTAGAGCACCAGAACAAGTGTGTTACAATTAATTTCTCTGAGAACAAATGTGAATCGGTCATAAAGGCCCTCTAGCTGAGGAATCAATGCATTGAATCAAAATCACTGTCAATTAGACCCACTTCTGAAACCATTGAAGTGTAATGTGGCAGCAGCCTTAGAAGTAACAATAGAAGTAATAAGAGATCAATCTCTAGAGGAGGAAAGGTAGCTCTGGAAAATGGTGTAAAAGACTAGAGATTCTTTCTACACAACCGATACTCCAAGACTGACTTGAGTAGCAACCAGTGCCTGGAGATATGACATCACAGTCCGGAGAATATCCCATCCCACCCTAAACTCCTCCTGCATTAGGTAGGTTTCCATAGTTGGGATGACCATCCCATCCCCCATCTCACAAGATCCTTCCTGCAACAGGTAGGTTTAATTAAGACAAACCAATGTCCCACGCTCCCAGAAACCATTGATATCAATCCCTTGTCTTCTTACAAAAAGGAACCAACCAAACACACACCTTACTACCTTGCTCCCAACCCAGGAGCATCCTAAAAAAAAGTCCTGATGTTTTACTGGAGGTAAAACATCAGGACTTACTCTCCTTTTAATCCAGCCACAAATACAAAGGGGAATTTCGGCTGGAGTCCAAATGCATCCATCCCTTAGTTGCAGGGTCAGATATGGAGAGTTTGGTTGGGTAGATCAACATCAGGATACGTGACCGATTTTGGCTTAGTAATTACTTCCAAATTCAGGTCTACACCTTCCATCTTCTTCAGTCAGCCATAGCCCTTCACCTTTATTTGGCCACTCCCCACCTGAGCTGAAATTGTTCTGCTAATTTCAGTTTTACATAATTTGTTCCCCTTTAAACCAGTCCAATTAAAATGTCTACACTCAGTGTTCTCTTGGATCATAATCTACTGTCTTTGTGACCAACTATGACACCCAGCACATCATGGTAAGTGAGCTGACAGGATGCAGAACTGGCAGCCCACTTAGTGACCTTTATTGTTATTTTAGTTCCTTCTAAATTTCTAAATGATTTACCAATAACTCAAAATATCTTTGTTCCTTTAAAGAACATTCTACTAGGCAATGATGCCCATATCCAAAACATAGACTATCTGAAGGTGAAGACTAACAAAAGAGTTATTGATCTTTGTCAACAGCTCTTCAAATCCCTGAACTTACCCTACAAAGATTGTGGTAAATGTAAGCATACATCTATGGTGTCAGGCTTCCCTTTCAACTTCCCAATGTGAACATGCGTATTTCATCTAATTTAAGTTCTAAATTATCCATGTGTCTCCCCAGCCCCTTTAACTCCCGAAGCAAGGTAGATACCGTTAATAATAAGAACTTTACGACCTCTCAATCCTTAAAATTGTTAACTGGCTGTACCCATGGGCCATAGTCAGCATCTATAGTCTTTACATTCCTTCTCCAAACACACTATACATTGAATGTCCCCTGGTACTCGCACCAAAAGGGAGGCTTCTTAGACTTTGATTCAAGCTAGAATTAAATTAAATTATTTAAATTATTATATTAAATCTAATAAATCTAATCTATCTAGTCTATTCAGAATCAGATCAAGTAAAGCATTTTATCTGAAAAAAAAGTGCGTCTTGAAATACTACACCAAGATCTAATCTAGATCTAGACTCTAAAGACTGGTAAAGTGATAAGATCTAGGATTTATCTTTTAATATTAGACTTAGATTATTTATAACTAACGATTTAAGTCTTAGCAGAGTAACCAAGTAATCTGAATATATCTAGATCTAGATTGAGACGATGTAGATCGAGATCGAGATCTAGATATCTAGATCTAGATCTAGATTCTGGCTAAGAAAGTAGAATCGTAGACGATATATATACCCGTCACAAGACAAGTTGTGTGGTCAAAAGAATTACTTGGAAGCCGCCTCTACACTTGGAATGTAGATACCTAGATCTCAAAAAGAATCAGATCTTAACCTAAATTAAGATGCCTGATCAGATGATACAGATTTTTAATTAATAGATCTCTGACACGGTTTCTGTCCCGCAGAGGTCCTTATGATATTATTGATTACATTCAGCGAAGATATCAATGGCGTTCTTCAAAGCTGATACCGTGCATGCGACAAATCAACATTTTCATTGGATAAAAATTAATTACACTTGTATTTTTCTTTTCGCAAGGCTTCTCAAACGCTGAAGTATTCAGAAACTGGCATCTATCCATGACATTGTTGTCATTTATTATTTTCTTCTTATGCCATGGAAAGGAACAAATCTAGTAGTGGGTTGACTTCCAATTACCTTCACAGAAAGAAAAATAATCATAGTGTTAAGTTATCTATCCTACTTCTCTCTCCAAACATCTACACATAATGCAAGCATAATCTGATGCTTGTTCACACACGTACATTTATACATACAATACATACATCAAGAGCACAAAGAATAATTATAGAGCTTCTAATATTAACCTAACCGACCTATTAGCTACATCTCGGGTTTTTTAATGCCGTGGATTCTCTATGTATCACCCAGTTATATTTTCCTGTCTCGTTCTCTGCACACCTGTAGGTAGCTAGACACTTTAGCATAAAGGCGGTAAAAAGACTTATATTATATCACTCGTAATTAAATCTTGGGTTTTGTCGCAAAAAAGTAAATAAAAATAAAAAAGCAAAAAAAAAAAAAAACAACAAAAAAACAAAACAAAACAAAATTTTTAAAGAGAATTTATCGAAGTTGATCCTTACAAAAATTTGCCATGATATTAACATACTGCTTTGCCGTTGAAATTTATTGTGAAATGCGCATGAAAAAGTACTAAGCCATACAGCAAGATTTCTCTCATAACGGATGTCTAGTTTCGTCAATGTGCGTCGGTTCAGTGGATAAAGGATTTGAAACCCATAGCCCTTAGTTTTATGCAGTATAAGTCTGTATTTAATATAAGTTGTCAATGCGCACCGAATTCAAAGCTATAATTCGTCAATTTATGATGGAATAGAAAAGTAGAACCAAACCCTTGAAATTAAACACATTGAAAAGAAATTCATTTCGACCAAGGCTAGTTCTTTTAACTACAAATTTGCTGGGTCTATATATATATATATATATATATATATATATATATATATATAGAACTGTGATAAATGTCGACATTGTGTGATGGTGTCCTTTATATACAGTGTCTAGGCCTATTTTTGAGAGATAAGTTTAAGCAGAGGCCGGCTTAGAATACAGTATCATTTTTTTTATTTGCTATCTCATACCATCTGGATATCTATTTTGATGGTTGCTTCCACAATTAACAGCATATCTAATATATTGTAATTAAATCCAATCATCAAGTTAAATATTTTGTTGTGAATCCACACAGCAAATGTTTTTAGATTAGATTAGAAAAAAACTATGGCCTAGATCACAAGGTCTAGAAACAGAGCTTTAATCAGGATTTTATGATTGGGCTTGATACGATAACTTTAGCTTTTAACTTCCGTTAATATTATTTTGTAAAAATGAAAAAAAAAATATATATATATTTCCATTCGAGGTGAAATAAAAAGCTGTGGCTTTCTTTATTCATAGGCCACTAAAGTTATCATCTTTGAGAAGGGCGAGGTGGTTCGCTATTCGCGATTATCTTGCTTTTATTTTATTGATGGCGGTCAAAGTATAATTGTACTAAGAAATTAGTGCGCCTTAGAGCGATGTTGGAAATACGAGATAATGTAAAAGAATGCATCAGCTCAGAAACGCTACATGGCTGATAACGTGAGAGCCGTTGTAGAAAACTTTTGACCCATGAAGAGGGCAAACGCGATAAACCTTTATCATCCAGATACTTCGATATCGGATCACAGATACCAGTCATGGTACCGGTTCATTACTGTTTTAGAAATCACCCTTTTGTTGTCGATACAGCGCTCCCTCAGTTATTTACTTTTTTATTTTTAAGTTAAACGAGATATGGTAGAAAAGGAAAGGAAAGAGAGAGCGAGGAAAAGAAAGTGGGAAAGAATGTGACAGATAAAAAGAGAGATGCTGATAAAGGCATTCACAGCAAAGAGAAAGACAGACTGAGAAAGTTACAGATGCGGAGGCAGAAAGTGGCAGACCGACAGACAAACAGAGAGTAACCTTCATATTTATAACGATAGATAGATGCATAGAAATAAAGAGATAGACGAAGAGAGGAAGACAGAGAAAGGTAAAAGTGACACAAAGACAAATAATATTATGATAATGTTCTTACCACCACAACAAAAATAAAAATAACCTAAGCAAATCGAAGAAGACTATGAAAAACAACGGCAGGAAAAAAAAAAAAAACACGGCAAATATTATTACCTGTACTACAAGAGGTAGTAGTAGTTGTAGTAGTAGTAGTAGTAGTAGTAGTAGTAGTAGTAGTAGTAGTAGTAGTAGTAGTAGTAGTAGTAGTAGTAGTAGTAGTAGCAGTAGTAGTAGTAGTAGCAGCAGTAGCAGTAGCAGTAGCAGTAGTAGTAGTGGTAGTAGTAGTAGTAGTAGTAGTAGTAGTAGTAGTAGTAGTAGTAGTAGTAGTAGTAGTAGTAGTAGTAGCAGCAGCAGCAGCAGCAGTAGTAGTAGTAGTAGTAGTAGTAGTAGTAGTAGTAGTAGTAGTAGTAGTAGTAGTAGTAGTAGTAGTAGTAGTAGTAGTAGTAGTAGTAGTAGTAGTAGTAGTAGTAGTAGTAGTAGTAGTAGTAGTAGTAGTAGTAGTATACATGATCACAATGACATTGACGAAGCGCACGTAGGCTACCACCTGAACCTACTTCTTCAGAAATATACTAGCGACACGAGTTATTTGCAAACATTTGGGCTTGGAATCGGCTTGACCGGTTAAATCTCCGATCCGACTTTGATAAAAATAAGCTATCGATACCACCATGCATGCAAGCTAATTGTATTTTTTTCTTTTGTAAACATGTCAACTACTTTGAAACCTGAAGCTTGACAGGCGGTCTATATAAAGAAGAGTCGAATTTGATAGGTACACGAATAAAGTAGGCAACAATCTCGGCCATAAAAAGAAACGTTTTTAGTAATCATTTTTGCCTCTCATACTAAGTTATATTTTTGTAAGATTTTTTTTTTTAATTAATGTTTTACCTACGTGCGCGTCAACACAGTTTAGCGCATAGGCTATTACATTTTCTTCTATTTGTGAGTGATATTTTCAAACGTTCATGGATGCTTTATTTGGATTAAAGCAGTGGGTGTACAAGTCGTGAAAATGCACAGAAAATAGCAAACCGTAGCTGCGGCATCGATGCCGAAGTGAGGAGTATTTAAGCAGAGAACGTACCAGCTGACTTTCTTTTTATCATTTTCTCGACTTGTTAGTGCATCAGCGGATGTAGAATTACAAAATACTTTTAAAAAGTGAATTCTTTAGAATTCTTAAATTCAAAACATGGTGCCATATTTTTGTCTTCAATGAAACAATTAAGCTTAAATGTCTTCTTTAGCAGCTTCTAATTTGCTCCGATTTTTACCAGTTAACATTGATTATTGCGTTTTATTAGTCTGTAGCAGGCGCATTATTCCTAGCATAATTTTATTATTACTTGTCTTGTCTGCGTTGAGAGCTTAATAAATGTAACTGTCATTGCTTGATATTTGCTACTGAAACATGGTAATGTTTTTGCATGTGCCATTTTTTTTTTTTTTTTTATCTTGAAACCGGTTTTGGCTGATCATCAATAAATTTATATTTCTCAATGATGTCTTTTGCTGTGACAATTTATTCAGCCTTCCTTATTGAGTTAAAAAAAATATGACCCTTAAACCTTTGCTGGCCCTTCAAATCCTCATCAATGCGATAATTATTGAGCGCACAAATTGTTTTGGCTATGTTGGCAATTGATTCATCTTATCAGGATGGTCGCGTATTATACTTTCTGCGAGTATAATGAGCTTCATATCTTTTTCAAGTGTTGTTGGTTATCAGGCAGTGTCTCATTAAATTGGCTATTGATTGATCTTATCGCATAAGAATTTCTGCGTGAATATGACCTTTTTACCTCTTTAAGTGTAGTTTGCTTATCAAGCATAATCTTCTTAAAATGCTTTTAGTTAGTCTTCTATGTCAAGCACATATGTTTTCCTAGAATGAGGAGAATCTAGGTTCATACAACATGTTATTCGCATTTGCTGCTCAATTTTCTTTATGGGGTCCGCAGAGTGTTCCTGGTTTAAAAATTTCATCCCTGTAAAATTTACATATCAAATTAGGCTTTTCATAATATGCACTTTTTTTTCCTAGTCTTTCCTCGTTCTTTGGCTACAACTGTCTTGAACTTTTTGGTTGATACACAAATTGTTGTTGTCTCATCAGGGCCGTCAGTGGTTAGTATGTTCGTTTTGATCTTACATTGTGTTGATATCTTTTCACTGTTCTATGTGCTGCTAATGTTATCAGGGTCTGCTTCTAGCGCTCTCTCATTCCATAGTCCATTTCTTCACAGTGTTTGAATTAAAACTTGTCCCTCTGATAATGTGTAGATAATATTTTTATTGCTTACTCTGCGTTTGACGCTTCATTCCTCCAATAACTGCTTGTTTCTCTTTTGAGATAATAATCATAGTGCCGTTTTTATTGAAAAGTAAATGATAGATTATCCTTAGTGCATAGTTTCTCAACTCGAAATCTACATTTTTTGTGGTATAATCTACAAGTGTGACAGGACGTTTCTCTATTTCAACCAAGGATTTGAGATCGGCAAAGTTTAATTTTTGTGTCGTCATTTAATTAAAAGCTATTTTTTTAATGTAAGTACTGATCAAGTGCTGACGGTACACGATGAGTTAAAATCAGTGAGAGAATGAAATTAAAACTTTGTGCTATGTTTTACAATATAATTTTATATTCTATTTCGTACTACTGAAAAATCAATGACACTTTGGTGCATTAATATTCAATAAAACATTTTTATATATATGTAGACAAAATAGCAATCTGTGACTTTATTTGTGTTTTATTTTTTTTAAGCTAATAGATAGAATCAGAAGGACAACCATTTTTATCTGCCATATTAACTACTATTAACTAGTCAAGCAAGTAAAATGCAAGAAGCAAGTTTTAACGGACAAAAGATGGCACCGGGAGAAGGAATAGGCAGCACAGCTGACGCTTCAGAAGAAAAATTATCAGATTCAGATGAAATAGTTGTCGAAAAAGTAAAATTAAAGAGGTCCATAACATTTTTTGGTGTTATCGCAATTCTCATTGCCAATATCGGACAGACAAGTATTTTCATCACTCCAACAATGATTCTTCGCTTTACCGGATCTCCTGGAATGAGTATTATCATTTGGATGCTTGGTGGCATAATGCAAGCATTTATTGCATTCTGCGCCGTGGAGGTGGCCCTCATGTTAAACAAAGCTGGTGGTCCCTATTACTTTATTTACTACACTTTCGGAGACATGGCTGGATTTGCCTTCATGTGGGGCTACGTCATATTTGTCTCTGGACCAACATGGGCCCTGGGAGCATACACTACCAGCTTGTACACTTTATCAGCGTTCTACACAGGCTGCGAGCCTCCAGATTTTCTGGTGAAGCTTGTAGCTCTGTGGCTCATGGGTAAGGTTGAAAATAATTATTTCTCCTTGGTCAACGGTTGTCAACATCATGCTTTCCTTAAACAACATCATTACTAAGTGAAAGGGTAACTGAAAGATTTTGCACTAGATGAGAATAAAAAGCCATGGCATTTCTTTAAAAGAATAGATACTTTGAAGTTATGTGCCCCTTGTACAACAAGAAATACTGTTAACCTTTAATCATACACACATACACATCATTTAATATATACTTTTGGAAGCTGTAACCTGCATATATATATATATATATATATATATATATATGTACATTTTTTTGTTGCAATCAAAATTGATGTACATTCTGGTTGGATATCTTATCCAGAATTTAATTTTTCCAAAAATATGTTTATTCTTAGTCATCTCTCTCAATGTAGCTTTAGCTTGAACTTTTCACACATACACACACACACACACACCCACACACCCACACACACCCACACACACACACATATATATTCCCCTTGGTTTTCGTTTTGCCTCAAAAGTGTTATTTTAAAAAAATTTGCCAATGAACATACTTATGCAGTAGAAGAATCTAAATCAGTGCCGTAGAGACTTGTTTAGCGTGCGTCAACGAGATACTTGTGTTTGGATTTTATCGAGGAAAATAGTTCTTTTAAAAATCGTCATACCACGAAAGCATTCACTGGCGTGCATTTATCATGCTTCAGTAACTCAGCTATTGGAAAGATCAAACATATCATAGTTTAATAAATTTTTATAATTTATTCGTTACATGACATCCGATACTTTGAAAAGATATAATAGGTGAATCTCTCAAACTATATGTTATTTTAACAGATAGTTTTGTAAAACTTAATTTCAGGAAATAATTTTTTTCGATGTAGAAAAAAAAAATTCTGGTTCTCGGAAATTTAAAAGAATTTGGTTTTTATCGATTCATTCTTTCTTAAATAGCAAATATATTGACTTTTTTCACCATTTGTTTTTTGGTTACTCTCTTTTGGAATTTTTAGTTTCCCTCATTGCCCTCAACTGCACGCACATGAAACTGATCACCAGCATCCAGTCGGTACTGACTTCATCCAAGTTGATAGCTTTGACTGTTATCATAACAATTGGCTTGGTGTTGGTGCCTTCAGGTAAGTTTCATTGTCGAGACGACACAAGTAAAGTACTTCTACAATCAATGATTTTTTATTTATGCTTTTGTTCCTCAAAGATATAATAATAAATATGGATGTGCGAACAACGACGTTGTAAACACTTTAATTATGTGAGCGATTCAGTTAAGATTGTTTGAAAAAAAAATTAATTTGTCGATAGGAAAGCAATAATTTGCCTTTTCCGTGGCTTTTCTTTTTTTTTTTTTTTTCTGCTAAATAGTTAAATGCTTGAGAAATGAAATATTTTATTTAAAGTCTAAGTATCACCAATTTTTTTTTTATAAACTTAAGATTTTGGTAGATTAACAATATCAATGCTTTGTCGTCAACCAAACCCAACTATGGTTTTTCAGGATACTTGTAAGTGGATACGAAATTGAAAAAACAGCGTCTCAACTAAAGACAGGGAATTTCGGAATAGGGATGTGGTTGAGAGCGTAGGTCCATGCAATGAGCAGAGAGTAAAAAAGGACTTCCATATAGAAGAATCCTTTATGCGCTTGAAACAAGGCTGCAAAGTTGCTTGTTTCTGTCCTCGTGCTACATATTCATTCCAATAGGCATCTCAGTTTACCTCGTCTAAAGTTTGAAATATGGTACATGTAAGTAAAGAAAGGTATATCGACTGTGTCAAATACGGTAGATTTTGGACGGTTATTTTTTTTTCTAGAATGAAAATCGAGTCTTATATATTTTACGCATGATGCACTCTGAACTGAGGAGCATGCACCCATTTACAGAGTTAAAAAATCCAGGCCAACCAATAGTTGGTTTCAAAGAGAATAGAAGTGCACAGAGAGACAAATATCTAATCTAGAGAAACACAAGAAATTGTTATAGGGCTTTTTTTCCTTTACTTAGATGCCAGGAGGTCAAGCGGTGGGCTGTGTGACAAATTTCCGTTATTAAACTCTTAACACCTTGCTCAACTTGACGCAGTGGGGCACCTTATATTTTTTCGATTTTTTTCTCATGTCAAAAATACACGCAGGCCTATCTGCCCTAGAGAGAGCGTGGCGTAGTACATTATCCGAACCCGAGCACACAGATAATATAAAATTATACATTGACAAAATGAAGCCGACAATGGAAAATCGAACTCAATTAAAAATGGTTTCACCAGAATCACCAATCAAAACTGTCTAACTATGATATAAAGATATCTAAATTTAGAGCCTAGATATTAGACCCCTAATCCCTAATAAATTTCATCGAGAGATACCTTCCTTGAAAGCCTGACAAACACAGCGTAAGCCTATGCTACTATTTAGTTTTTAATGCAGAGACTACTGTTCAGAGACGGAAAATAATAAGTTTTATATCTTTGACTTTAAGCAATTGGTATAATTTATGAAAGTTAAATCTAGACACAGAGACATAACATAGACGTAACCATTATTGTTAAAAAAAAAAAAAAGAAATGAAATCCGCCATTAAAATTTTAAAAAATGTGCTGATGCTCAGAAAAAACGCTTTAAATCAAAAAGTTACTTGCACCATCTAGCCGAGGGAATTGTTTAGTGCCATCTGTAACAAAATGCACCGTAATAGTGTTTACTCGGGAGTCATAAACCATAGCGTCCGAGCCACTAAACAGATAGACATGTTAGGATCGTATGGTATCGTTTGGATGGGCTTCTCTTGCTAATTACGATGCATTAAGTGGTAGCAGATGTATATAGTCGCCATGGATGCGCAGCATCATAAACATGTGAAGTAAAATTTCAGTGATGTTATGTCTGTAGCTGGCGTGTCGATTCATATCGGTTAATCATTAGTTTAGTTTGCGATAGAATCTATAGAGGGGTCAAGAATCCCCATCTCGATGTCATAGAAAGGAAAAGTCCCATCAGGGTTATCTGATCTAAATAATCTATCAAACTTCTAATTGACATCGAAAGTGTGGAAAAATAATCAACAAAAGGATGGGAGAAGTAAGCTTTTTATGCTAGTCATTTCAGATAATTCTTCAGTCTGGGTTGAAGCTGCAAAGGAGACAAGTTACTACGTGCGTATACTCTGCTCTACAGCATTTTCAAAGTCGTGAATGTCCCATTACACACTGTGGGAGGTTATTCCAATTTTTACTTGTGACTCTGTTGTCAGTGATTGCTATAATCATTCGCTTTAATATTAACTAAGGATGGTCCATGATAATATTGATCACACGCGCCACTGAGTTAAAAATTAATTACTATGCCTTGGTTCTTAAATCTAATGATCTACATATTCGATTGCTTTTATAAAATAAAGCCAGAAGGCTCCAAGCCCTTATATTGATTATGAATTATCTTGTCGCGCTTAAATGCTGAGGGTAATAAATATTAATCTATGCAGTAATATCAGTGGGAAAGTATAATGGCTCGCGTTATGTTAGAATTTTCTTTTAAAGTGCTTTTTGTCATTTGCATCTCTATTTTATTTAGAATAGAGCCGGTTGGCACAAAGCCTAAAATTCTGGTGGCATCACTGAAGCCCAATGAAGTGACTGTGAGCTTTACATTATGCGAAAGCTTTAGACCTAAGTTTCAAGTAATGAGGAAGCAACGCTTCTTAAAGAAAACTACTTCTGAGGACATTTAATGTATTTTTAAACTTGCAAGGAAAGCAGATTCTTAGATTCAAGAGAAAAATAATTTACTTATTATAAAGTTAAAGTGTTGCCCGTAGATCAGGGTCTCTGAAAGAAGAAGCCACATGGCACAGTAAGACTAAACATTTTTTAAAATTATTTTAGACTTATAAAGTGATACGCACTGGACATTTTGAAATGTGCATTCTTTTCAAAAACGAACTAAGTTTAAGACTTTTCTGTCACTGACGCTGAAATTTCCAGTGGGGCACACTGCTTCAAAATAAAGAACATTTTAAGTTTGTTACTGCACAAGATGACAATAACTAGAAACTCTCAACGAACTTGGAGTGAATATCTTACTTTCTTTCCTTCTCTCTTGATAGTGAGGTAAGAGCGTCCATCTTTTAGAATTAATTTCTTTCTTCACTACTTTGTCTAACATATCTATTAATTTAGTTATTTTAGATAGTTTTGGGTTGTACGTCTTAATTCTGAATACACGTCTTTGATTGATCAATTTTAAGGTCACTTTCTCTATGTCACTCTTGTAAAAGATTCGATCGAAGGAATAACATTTTATGGTTATTATCTTTTCTCTATTGGATTGTTATAATTTAAATTACTAAATCATCTATTAACTCTAGCATATCTCTCGGTGTTGACTCTACATATGTTTATATCCATAGTAAATCCTTCTCATCTTATATAATTGGGAAAACTGGTGTTGCATTGGTATCTTTGGAATCGTCTCATTCATTACTGTCCCAACCCTGTTACAGTCTGTGTTGGCGGTTTCCGTAATGGTAAACTCTCATTGTGACACGATCAAAGCTTTAAATCCTAAAACTTTTGATAATTGAAAAGTAGAAGACACTAATGAGAAACTTACAACCAACTTCAATGATATTCTTTCCATTAAATATCACTAAATTCAAATTTAAAGGGAGAAAGAAATCAAATTTACCAGCATTTATGGGAAGTCTAAAGCTTCTCAAAAAACCAATATCGCTTGTAGAAATAAGAATGTTTCAATACCTAAAAAACAAAAAGGCTTCTGGGGAAAAAAATACAAACAAGTTTATTCATGAGCTACACTTCTTGGCGATAAGATTGAAAACATCTTTATCCTCACATTCGCAACCCCTGAAAAACATAAAAGAAAAAATCATCAATCATCTTTAAAAAAGCTAATACCAAGGAAATCGCATACACTAACGATGAAGACTTTATAGAATTTAGATAACATAGATACCTATACAATTAAAAAAAAAAATAAATAAAATTTTAAAACGTTGTAGCGCATAAGCACACACACAACACGAAATAATCTGAATAGATGGGTTCCATCGCACACAGCGACGAAATATATTATACACACGCAATCCAGTCACCATGCCCAACAAGTACTATGTAAAAGAGATGCAGAGATTATTCGCTGTCTACATAATTATATCACAAAATGTTGTCGGCGCAATTTGTGAACACACATTAAAAAGAAGCGAAAAAATGCCTGCATACAAAGCCATGAAACTTTCATAAAAAATTGTGAAAAATTCAAGAGGAGTCCAAGAACAACACTACCAATATAACTCAAAAAAAAAAAAAAAAAAAAAAAAAACTGTTCTAAGCCTCACCCAAGCTAACGCTAAAAAGAACAAAAGTTTCGAAAGATCTTAGATCGCTTGTAAATGGCCGTGCACGTTTAGTGACTCTCGCCAAGCAGAATTCAGAGTTTGCTTAAATCGCGTCCTGTACTACACGAAAGCGCATTGCAAATAAAGCATCGTCACAGCTTTAGCCTCTTTATAATCTTCAACATTCGCTTTTAGAAGCTTTTTTAAAATTTATGTTTGTTTAATTCGTCTCTCTGAATTGTTTTAGCAGACTCCTATAACACTAAACTTAAACGGAAATTATTCTTTCTTTTCTATTTTATAGTGATTCGATTATGAAATCCTGAAATTCTTTCTAATCGTATAGCAATATCTTGTATTTTTTTCCAGATGTCGCTAAATTCTCTCAACATTTCTCTCGTGACTCTGATATCTGTAGAGAAATCAGTTCTACCTATCTTTACTGATCTCTATTATTTCAGTTGAAGCACGCACTTTATTTCTTAATTCTGAACAATTCTAGGGCACTCACCCTTCTCACTGTCATTTCAGAATTTTTTTTAAATTCAACTTCTTTATCTTATCAATGCCTTTGCATGATCGTTGACTACTGAGAACAATCCTTCTTACTTTCGAGACTCTATGACGTCTTTAAAAATCGGCTACGGTTTGGCTGGAAATAGTAAAATGCACAACTGTCGCAATTCAAATGCGATTTTATTCAATGCGTTATGTAACCATCTTTTCTCTATGACATGACGAATGCGGTATATCCATTATCCACCATTTTGGCGTGATGTAATTATTATGCGGTAACTAGGTAGAGAAAAGAAAACGGGGGTTTTGTTTTACTTTGTTTGTTTTTTTAATAAACGCTAGTGCAGATTGTGATTCTCCTTTGTCACCTGCAGGCGCAATAAGCCAAATTCAACGACTTGTTTCTTCCATTAGCCAAACGTATTTGTAACCAGTATATGTCAGTGTCTGGATTTTAGTACCGTTTCACCACATGTGCAAACTAATATAATTATATACTAGCAATTTTTATCCTCTACCAATACATTTATCAGTTTGGTCTCAATAATGGCTCTTACTATGAGAATTGTGTTAGGTCTTAGTCCATGACATCACATGACTTAAGAACATATGGGTGCATCCATTGTCAAAAGACATGAAGAAGTCTAAAATAAGTTGGATTCAAGTTTGTACTGTATTTTGAAAATCACTGCTTTATTCCACGAACGTCAATCAAACAAGACTTTTTACGTAAACATAGTGAATATAAATTAAACGGCTAGCAGCTAAATATTTTCTACAGATTTTGTGTGAGGAGCAAGTTTTTATTTCTTTCTCATTTTTAGATCGATAGACAGTTAACACATTTTTTGATTGACAATCGGTCGAATTCGCGAAAAGTTATATATTTTGAATCGATGGGTAAGGGATCGTTAACATGTATCATATAAAATGATCCTTCTTAACTCCTTCCTCTCCTTCTCCACACACAACATCAAATAATTGTTAGACACCCTGCTGTCTGATGACATAAACAGAAAATGACTCCCCTTTTCCAGGAGGCCGCCTTTCCCCTCCATTAGGGAGAAGAGACCAGTCAGCCAAGTACTTCCATTCCTACAGTAAACATCCGGGATGGCCTGTGCCGCCTTATCAAAATTTGTCCAAAAACAGACAACAAGAATGTAATAATACACTTCTGTTTGTTATTTATTTCAATTCAAATCAAAAAGCTTAACAAAACATCTATATCTATCGATCTATCTGTCTATCTAAGCTTATCTGTCTATCTATTTATCTATCTATCTATCTATCTATCTATCTACTATCCATCTGTCTGTCTGTTCCTCCGTCTATTTATCTATACATCTGGGGGGGGGGGGGGTGTTCCCTAAAAATATTAAAAATATATGTCTGTCTATCTATCTATGTTCTGTTTGTCTCTTTATATCGTATATCTGTTTATCTATCTTTCTAGTTACCTACTAACTTTCGTGCCAATCTTTTTTTCTATCTGTCTATCTATCTGTCTATCTATATGTCTGTCTGTCGGTCTGTCTGTCTGTGTGTCAGTCTGTTTATCTGTATATTTGTTTTTCTAAAAATATCTGTCTTTCTGTCTATGTACCTGTTTGTTTAATTATCTATATATCTTTTTATCTTTCTTTCTACTTACCTACTAACCTACGTGCCAATCTATTTTTTTCTATCTATCTATCTACCTATCTTAAAGCTCGTCTAGTTGGGCTCTTTACCCACTATAATAATTTGAAATGAAAGATCTATTTATCCATCTTTCTGTGTATATAAGATAAACGTAACTCTTCAATTCACTTGCCAGCTATTCAGCAAGAGATTGTTTTACCTTTGATATAAATTATTTGGACAAACTCTTTTACCTAAAAAGCCACTGCTGATACTCATTACAACAATATCCAATGTCGAGCGCCAATTTCTCCACTTGTCCTTAAAAGAACCAACACTGGTTGATATTTACTTAAAAATATTTTGCATCGTTTCTATATTGGTCTTTTTTTTTTTTTTTAATTCTTACCATCTGGAGATCCACAAATTGTCGAAGTTGTTCAAGGTGAATCCATACGGTCAACATGATTAACGCTCTGGCTTACATTAACAGAATTGGGACTTCATTGCTTGCAATTATTGGATAAGTGATTTAAACATTTTTTCTTTAATTTTGTTTATGGCTTTTGTGATACTGCAAAAAGTTCCCTAGTTGTAAAATATTTTAAAAAAGCCCACGTATATTGATATGAGTCAAAGCGTGAGTAAAATAATAATTATTTTTCGCCTGATATTTATTATTTAATGGCTTCTGGTGGTTTTAAACTACACGCACACGTATTGTTTACGTACATATTTTACCTCGGAAGAGGAAGTACAGAGATATCAATAAATTATAATCGTCCTTTTCACTTCAAAAAGGTAGTAAATACTTTACTGAGCTGGACCCCCTTCGGGTGGAATTGCTTTCTGAATGTCTAGATATAATTTTGTTTAAAAAATTATTTACGATTCTTTGGCCACTGAAATTTGTGCTCATAATTTCAAAGATTCAATATCCATTTTACTGCTAAGAAAAGATTGTTGAGATTGTAATGCTTTGAAGAAGTAGTAATGTCCATTTTTCTGTTTCTTTTAACGATTCTGGAAAGAAAAAAAACAAAAAAAAAAAAACAAACTTGTTCATACTTAACATTAAAGAAGCTAAGAGAGATTTTCCAGTCTGCATACAGACCATAACACAATCCTAAAACAGAGATAGCAAAGGGAGATATTGCCATAATTATTGCCCTCAATGATGGGAATCTGTCGATACGGACCAGAGAAGACCTACTATGCTGCGTTAAGTTTGATCCAATTGATCATTCTATCTTATTAGAACGCGTGCAAACATAGTTTGGAATCGATGGAACCTCTCGTGTCTCACGGGCAGCAAAGAATAAAAATTGATTTGTCTTGCTCCGGCAAAATTCCTACTAAGTACAGCCTTCCTCACGGCTCAATTCTGGGGGCGCTAGTTTTCCTAATGTACATTATATCCGTTGATAAATGCAATCAATAATCATGATTTCTTTATCGTTGCTATGCTGACGACAAGCATCTAATCTCAATGCAAACTGAACACATCGATTCTTCTATTGATAAGCTATCAAAATGTGCGGTTGACATCAGCATGTGGATGTATGCAAATAAGCTCAATATAATAATAAAAGAAATGAACTATTGCTCTTTTTGGTAAATACGCTTGCCGTCAGTCAATTTATTGAAATTAGTTTCGACTTTCCACATAACATTTGAAAAAAAATGTTACGATGTTAAAAGTAAACAATTTGTCTGATTCAGTTCCAAATGTTTGATATTGTTACTAAGAATAATTACTCATATAAGAATCTATATTAATGAAGATTTCACAAGAACCATGTGTTTTATTTCGTGATTTCTAAACTTGATTAGTGCAACTGCGAATTTACAACTCCCAATATGAAAAAAAAAGACTTGCTGAGAATTATAGGCATGTTTGGAATATCCAAATCTAGAGCTTAAAAAATTACATTTATACTGTAAAGTCTATTTTTCAAATCCATTCACCTGAAAATAATTTTTTTTCTTTCTATAGTTTTTGGTTAGCTGATTTTACTTTGAAGGGAAATTACGGTAGGCTATATGATAATTATCTGCGAGTAGGCTCATGTGGCAAACAGAAAAAAAATGATGACTCCAGAGTTTATTGCTAAATTTAGTAGATTTAGAATCTAGATTGTATTTCTATGAAATATCTTTTTGTTTATGTTAGGATTAGATTTATTTACGTCTCTGGGCTGTTTCATAGAAATACTTTTCAGGAAATAACTAATCGCACACATTAAATCATTTTCTTCCTAATATTTCCATAAATGTGTGTGAGATGAAGCTAGTATTTCAATAAATTTTAATGGCTCTAAATACCTCACGGAGTGCTATCTCTAAGCTTTAAGTTTGTTATAGACAATATTAAATTGCGCCTCAACATTGATCAGAACTTAGGTCTAAAGGATCTTTTATCTAGATTAAGATTGATGCAAAGTAAAAATTAACCCAAAATGAAAGAAATTGGAAAAAGGAAACTAGCTTGTTTGACTGTCTAAAAAAGAAGACAAAAGATCCCATTTGCATTGCACGCGTATAATTTATTGATACTGTGAAGAGAATGATGTTGAACGGAGAGACTATAAACATTTCATAACAACAGCCCAAATCAACTACCGGTAATTAAAGTAGAAAAAATACTGTACGGACCATCTTATATCTGCGAGTGAGGGTACAAACCAAGAAGATGAACCAAAAGTAGTATTTAATAGCCACTCTATAATATTTTTTAACATTATGGTTCACAACGATTCTGCTCTCCATGGCCTTTATTCAGAGACTAGGTGAAAAAAAAAATCAGGTCTTTAACAATAGAGATCCTTTACGCAAACAGACATAGATTAGGGTAGTTTTAGAAAATAATGATGATTCACAAAGTATTGATTCGAGTGGGAATCTGCAACACTAAATTCACTCCTAATAGAGTAATAGTGTAAAAATGATATGAGATAAGAAATTTCGGATGTTTTTCAACACTGATTACAAAGTTCACCAAAGATTCCACTAAAGAAGGTTATTACATACTCTATAATATAAAAAACAGAAAGGCCTATCATTAAAAAAATCAAATTCGAAATCTAGACTGAATCAATCTTAAAAACACTTAATTAGGTTCTTTAAAAAAATAGAGATTTTATCAGCTTTTAGTTTTATCTCAAGGTCATTAACCTTACATTTATATCAAGATAACAGATTTGCACTAACAATCATGTGCACTTCTTGAATCAAGTCCTTTTGATAGGCACATCCGTCAAAATAGTTTACTTTTTGATAGCCCATAACTGAAATATGGTTTCAAATGAATTTCTCATTACAATGTTCACATAAGGGAATGCTTTTAGTAGGAAAATACGAGTGAAGTTAGTGTATTTTCGGTTTTCAGTTTCAGAAAAATATGATCTTTTCCTTTCTTAATTCTATTTTACTCTCTCACAACAAATACGCATAAATATGGCTTTCAGAAATAGTCGTTGATTGAATTTACGGCATTTAAAGTTAAGCCTAAAATAAGTGCATCTCCCACGCTTCTATTTTAACACATAACCTCATTATACCTCATGGTACACCCCTGCACGCTGTGATGTTTAGAGCTATTTTATTTCTTAATGTTATCAGTGTAGGCATGAATTGCAGGCACTTATAAAGCTTTCTTTACTGACACTCTCCGTTAGTTGCTGAAGCGAAGTTTTGCGCCGAACATACCTTTATCAATGTGAAGTTGTGAACAAGGAAAAAATGATGAATTTCTTGCAGAAGACCCTGAGTTATATACATACACACACATATATATATATATATATATATATATATATATATATATATATATATATATATATATATATATAAAACAATCCCGATGTCATTATGTCAAAATAACAACAGACTTTCTTGCGTTAAAAATCTTCCAACCTATTTGCTTTTCTATTCATGACCCTTAGCTTCTTTATCACGCAAAAAAGAGTCCTACATCTAACTAAGCAAGTTATATATAGCTCAAAATATTGGGCCAAGATATAGATTAACCTTCACAAAGAAATTTAGGCTTACCTTTGAAGTACCTTTGACCTGGTTTCTACAAGAGGCCAATCTTGACCCTTGATGCTGAGCTGATCACTGAGCTGATCAAGGCTTTCCAATAGGATTTTTAAATAGTCGGATAATACTAGCCCAATAATTTCTTATCTTTGTTTTCATCGTGCTCTACTTTTGTATTCAAAGCATGAGGCCTTATTAACTAGATTTAAAAAATCTAGCGCAAAAAGGGGTAAGCTAAATATCGTTTTAAAATAAATACATTTAGGCAAGGGAGGAATATGCGCTGAAAAGGTTTGAAGCAGAAAGAGTACCAGGCGTGGAAAAAAATCCACTGATATTCGGAAATCTCGATATATTTTGGAAATTAAAAGGCAGTAGATCTTTATACTACGTCTTTGATAATGATAACATTATAAAAGAACCCCCTAAGTACGTTTCTTGTAATGGTACAGTAATAATATCCAAGGGCTTTAGTGTGCTTATAAATCAGAACCACTAGCCTAATGAATGATTTATTTAACTGATATTGATTAAGATAAATCTTGTTGAAGAAAAATAATAACAAAACAAAATCTGGAATAATGGGAGGCCAATATGCTTGAAAAGCACTGATAAGTAGAGAGAGAAAGATTCTGTAGCTCTAGACCTTTACAGCCCTGAAAAGTAAATTTAGATAAATATAAGGGCAGATGCGTGCTTCATTGATCATTAACCGTGCAAAAAAAAAAAAAAATAGAGCACGAAGCTCACTTGAGTTGGTATTGACGAGAGAAAAATTTTTACTGTTATAAATTTTCAAAATGTGACTTCTCTCTGATGATCTGTAACTAAGGTTGCAAGACATCATCACCTTAATCATTTATCACTGTCACCTAATTCATTTTCAGAGAATCACATCTCTGCCCAGACCCCTATGGTATGGGATAAAGGGGAAAGCTGGGAGGAGGCTGTGACATTAAATAACAAATTAAGCACTCATTACCAGGGCACAAGTATAGTTTTGCAACATGATTGTAAGTTTTTAAAGTGTAGATTAGTAAATGTGATCCCTCCCCCCCCCATAAAAAAAAAAAAAAAAAAAAAGAAAAACAAAAAAAACAAAAAAAAACAATGCCCATATTAATAATAACAATCAGAGTAATAATAATGATTTAACAACAACAACAACAACAACAACAATAATAATAATAATAATAATAATAATAATAATAATAATAATAATAATAATAATAATAATAATAATAATAATAATAATAATAATAATAATAATAATAATAATTTGTTGACCCGTCATAATCTATGATATACATGTATAACCTTTTTTTATGATCCGCTGGTTGATTCTCTTTAAGCATAATAATGCTCTCCCTTAAAATTTCTGTCTGCGGCTTTGTATTATGCAGTCCATTGAGTTCATTTTTGTAGTTTATTAAGTTCTCTCCTTTTACCCTTTTCTTTTGTAACGCTGCCTCTCGAATTTGTACGTACTGCATGTCTTTCCAAAAATGCTTTGCCTACTTTGATTATAAATTGTTCTTCCCAATCCTTTCAGATCAGTTCCAAGGTCGGATTCTTTTCGACCTTTGGCCGTCTGAAATCCTTTCGCGGAAGTTTTTTCAGTCTATTTTTTTCACCTCCACTCCTTTGGTAAACCGAGAATTTCGGTATGATTAGTAATTTTTAAGATATTGCTTTTAGCTTTTCTATTGCCTTCTTCGGTCTTTTTCTTTTGTTTTCTCTTACATTTTTTGGGTGTTTGTGGATGTGTTTTGATGGTTTATGTAAGTGGCCATTTACGTTCCACTCCTTATGCTGTTAATTTACGTTGGTGTAATCGGCTGACATCCTGATGTGGGTGGCAATTCCTCAATTTTCCTTGGAGTTGCTATTTCGCTTCGCCTCACGCCTCGAAGGGCCCCCCTTCTCACCCCCAACCCCCCCCCCCCCCCAAAAAAAAAAAAAAAAAAAAAAAAATACACACACATACCTTTTTTAACAAACTGCATGGCATTTTTTTTCTTTTTAATTATGGAGATTTTACTAATTTGTGTCAACTTCGTACAAGCACTTTGGCTTTGCTAATAAGATGAAGAAGCAATAGCTCTGTTACAAAAATATTTTAAAGCTTAACCACAAATTGTCTGACAATGATGAATCTCTCTTTCAACTCTGCAAACTGTCAGTCTTTCTATTGCATTCATGATTTGCGAGCAGTTGCGCGAAACATAACTAGTCTCCTTCACGTATAACTGTAGTGCCGTATAGGTTGATCTCCTTTATTCTCATATTCTTGGTCTCGTCTCAAAGGGCTGGAAATAATTTTGTCTCTTGAAAACATTATCACCTCCTTAATAAACCTGATGAAATGCGTAAAACTTCATTGTTGAAAAGTCTTGACATTTTTAAGGTGAACCAGATCCATGGACTTCCCGTACGGTTTCCCATGTCAATCTATGTGTTTATGTTAGTTCTAATATAATATTCATAAAAAGGACATAATTACCTGCAATCTAAAAAAAGATGAATGGCTCTTGATAAAAACATGTTTAGCAAGACATCCAGTTCTTTTTGGATTTATCTATAGAAATTTAAAAAAACCACTATTATTTGGGAAGATTATTTCCCCGATATTTTAGTTCACTAAAACGTTTATCATATTTGATGGCTTCAACATTGACTTTAACATTCCACGACAGCGCAGGAATTCCAAAGTTTCTTCATACAAACCACAGCAGTGAATTAGACATTTTATACGAGTCACCGATCATATACCTGAGAATAAGAATCATTTCTTTAAGGAATTTATTCCACGAGGCATTATTAACATTTCACGAACTTATAAATGGTTTTAGGACCGACTGTGCTCCTAGAGTCTTCTCTCACTGGTAGAGCGCAATTTGTTTTCCTTTATCATTCTACAACTAGACTGACTAAAATTACCCTTGATGTTCCTAGAGGTTCTGAGCTGGGACCACTTTCATTTACTTTCTATATCAATGATGCTTCCATAAATATCCGTTTACAATCAATGACTTTCCCTTAAATATCTTGAACGGAAAGTGTGAAATGTTCGCTGATGATACATGTATTGTGATACATGATTTACACGTCTGCTTGTAACGTTTTTTCAATGGGCCAGCACTACTTTCGAAAACAAAATTAATGAGAATATTAGCAAGGCAAAAGCAGTAACGCCTTTTCTCAACTCAAAGTTCAATTCTCGTAAACGGGGTTTTCACAGCAAATGAGATTACGGATTGATGTTATACAATGGATCACTTGCGACCGTTAATATCTTAGTAAAGACAAGAAGTCAGATTGAATAAAACTGCTATGAGAAATTTTAACTGCAGTGTCCACATTTTGAAATCTATCGGGAGTTTGCCGCTTACATCATCTGTTGAATTTTCAAAGATCACTGTTAGTATTCATATCAATACCGTTACAATATTCTGCTCACTTTCAAGAATTACCTACGTTGAGTGTTGTAGGCAGCACTTTATTTTCTCTTCCCTCTTTATATAGAGCACTTTTGACCTGTATCATTTGAATGAATCCTGTGATGGATAATGTCTTAAATGTTAGTTAATTTTTCTTTTTTCTTATCCCCTTCCCTTACTCTCTGTCGGTCTCTCTGCCTGCCTATATCTGTCTCTCCCCCTTCCCCTCTCTCCCCTTTTTTTTTGTTTCTGTTTATCTATCTGACATAATATTTTACTTTGATTAACATTTTATTATCTCATTATCTCATTATTATCTTAATAAACTATGTTATTCTTAACTTCGTAGCATATCTTTCTATCTTTAATGCATGGTGTATCAACAAAATTATTGAATTTTCAATATTTATAATTGCTAAGGTATAAATCGAAAGTTATGAAACTGGTCAAATGAAAAAGGCAAAGATACTAATCTGCCTCAGTTTGAAAGTTAATTTGTCCTCAATTGATCTCTCTGTCTCTGTCTCTCTGCCTTTGTCTCTCCTCTCTCTTTCTCTCTCTCTCTCTCTCTCTCTCTCTCTCTCTCTCTCTCTCTCTCTCTCTCTCTCTCTCTCTCTCTCTCTCTCTCTCTATCTCTATCTATCTATCTATCTATCTATCTATCTATCTATCTCTCTCAATCTCTCCGCCTATCTACCTATCTATCTATCTATCTATCTATCTATCTATCTATCTATCTATCTGTATCTATATATCTATCTATCTTTATATTTACAGATATAGAGGATCTTACCTTAAATTCTCTTCATACGACACTGTGTATCTTTATATTTATCTATCTAAATATCTTCCCATCTATCAGCCTATCGATCTCTCTCTTTCTCAATCTTTCTGGTTCCTCGTCCTGCTCAACTTCTTTCTTAAAAAATTTCAATTGCTGTTCAAGTTCAATGCATATTCAAAAATAGGAATATGTGTTTTGAGATGATGCACGTAGACAAGTATAGGTCATTTCGCCACCTATATGACCTTAAACAGATATTTTGTAGCTTAATGGGTGACATACCAGTTATCCTGTTAAAAATACTTATAATATCGTCAAATGCAGAACCTGAAATAGTAGAGCTTTTTTTTTTTAGTAGTAGTAGTAGTAGTAGTATTAGCAGAAGTAGTAGTAATAGTAGTAGTAGTAGTAGTAGTAGTAGTAGTAGTAGTAGTAGTAGTAGTCGTAGTAGTCGTAGTAGTCGTAGTAGTAGTAGTAGTAGTAGTAGTAGTAGTAGTAGTAGTAGTAGTAGTAGTAGTAGTAGTAGTAGTAGTAGTAGTAGTAGTAGTAGTAGTAGTAGTAGTGAAGTAATAGTAGTAGTAGTATTAGTAGTTTTTGTTGTAGTAGTAGTAGTAGTAGTAGTAGTAGTAGTAGTAGTAGTAGTAGTAGTAGTAGTAGTAGTAGTAGTAGTAGTAGTAGCAGTAACAGTAGCAGAATCAATAGTAATAGTAGTAGTAGTATTAGTAGTAGTAGTAGTAATAGTAGTAGTAGTAATAGTAGTAGTAGTAGTAGTAGTAGTAGTAGCAGCAGCAGCAGCAGTAGTAGTAGTTAGCATAGTACTAATAGCAGTAGCAGCAGCAGCTAGTAGTAGTAGCAGCAGCAGCAGCAGCAATAGCAGTAATATTGGTATTAGAACAACTTTTGAACTGCTTTCCTCAAACAAAACGGAATCTTGTTTTTTTTTTTTAAAGATACAGGGCAAGAAAACTTGAGATCATTCATGGATGAATCAACGAATGGTATTGGTAACATAGCGCTTGCGCTCTTTACCGGTTTCTTTGGCTTTGGAGGATGGTGAGTAAAATTTGTGGAGCTTTCATGAAAGGACATGATAACAATAAATTTTAATCTTATTCGGTTTTATGTTTCTATAGACTTAACTTGATTTTGTTCATGAGAAAAAGGGCGTCCTGAGAATCTATATATATATATATGACCCTAAAATTTTAGCCGCCTGTTTTTTCCCTCTATTATGAAAAAATGTTTAAAAATCAGATAAAATTAGGTCTTTGACCTTTGAAGGCCTACCCATGCTATCTACAAAACTCTTATCTCAGTAGGCCGACACACGTGCACGATAACCAACAGGTGGTCAGCTCAATAGTGCTCACCGAAACGTGATAATGAGATTACAGTACTCTTTTTATCAGTGCTGATCTTTTAAAAAAAACATGTATCTAGAACTGTGACTCTATTTACTCTAATTCATTAATTGTCCCATTTTCTTGTAAAACCAGAGCAGTCGAATGTAAAATTTAATTTATGTTTTTTCCAAATGAAGGTCTTGAAGCTTTTATTCGATCTGATAATAGGTCTATATAATTCCAGGCCCCGATTGTATTATGCTCTACACTTAATCAGGATCTCTCATGTGATCACAGAAACAAGCGCTGCACTATTGACAAAAGGCTTCGGATGTATCTGAAGGGCAAGCCCCAAAAATTGAAAGAAAGGCGTGGTTATCAAAACTGACTAGTAGCGTTGTGATGAACTATTAGCTTTAAGGTACATGCAGTTCTCTTTGCTTAACATCCTCCAAGAATCTCTCAGATTCTTAAATGGGACAGCCTCAAGGTTTACAACGACTTTACTTCACTCGTATGTACAATGCATTAAGGTCCATTGTGAGATAGCTTGAGAGGGTGCTTGTGCGAATCTCTCTTAACGCATACGAAATCGACTAATTCCAAGATGGAGAATGCGTGGATGATTTGTTTTCCATTAAAACTTGGTGTAGGTGCTTTGGCGAATAACATGGTTTGTTGAAACGACAAGCCAGGTTCAGAAGCACATGTGCCACGTGATTGCAAGAATTCACCAAGCATGCGGAGTGTTGAACCAAAAAAGGAACGTGGCAGGTGAGCAGCCTGGATCAACCCTCATAAATAAAAGGATGACTAAGAGAAGAATTGGTATTGTAACATCTTCAAACCGCTGATAGTTTGTTGAACGAGCTTTGTGTGCTGCCTTGAGTTGCTGATTGAAGTGTGCAACAATTCCATCTTCCTATGGATGGTAATCTGTGGTAGATTTAGGTTTGATGCCGCGCAGCTTGTTTAGTTGGTTCTACTATATCAGTTTGGGTCTGAAGTTATCTTCAGATTCTTTAAATGTCTTAAATTGTGCAATCAATTGATGGAAGCATGAGCGTTGAGAACGGAAATAATGATCAATGACGGTTACCAGGTATTTCAAACCTTGGCTTTCTGGATGAAGCCTTACTTAGTGTCCTTAAAGATTGCAGAACCTGTCGGGTGGAGAAAGACGTTCTTCATCTTGCATCTCTTGCGTACGGTACGTTAAGCATCAAACAAAGCGATGTGCGATTGCTGTGTGGGTGGATTTAACACCAGAATATGAGAGCTTGAAAACCTGGCTGAACACTTATCGATTCCAGGAGAAAGGTAGCACAGCTGGCGTCTCTATGGAAGTGTCACAGAGTAACTAGGATGAGCCGAAATCATTGTTCTTAAGCACCAGGCAGGTGATTGCTGTGCTATACGAGGCCATTCCATCATATTTTTCTTAGTCTTGAACGATGCAGGAAAATCTATGTCGTGGGCTATGTGCACATCGTTTTCTGGGTAGTTGACTTTGTTTATTCTCGGAACAGCATCTACCACCGTAGTTTATTCACCTTTGATGTGCTGAGCATGATTAACAGTAGGCTTGTTCGATAATTAGATGCAGTGCTGTCTTCGTGTGCAGCTGTTCGTTAAAGAACTAGGCTAATTCCCACACTATTGACGTCACGCTCGTCAACACCAAACGCACACTTGGTTTTGTCGGCGACCCAGTCTGTTGAATGAAAGAAGTGGGCAAAGCTGTTGAGGGTTCTGAGAGTGGGGCAATTTCGATCGATGGACAATGCCCATTTCTTCCCTCTGCAAACAGAAAGTTTCTCTCAGTCTAGAAGTCATGCACGAGCGTGCGTTGGAGGGCCGAAACTTACATTGTGATGCTGGGTACCATTGATATTGACAAAGCTGTAGAATGTGGAGTTAATAGGTCTGAGATAAGTTGAAGAAGACCACGATACACATCTCATGAGAAAGACCCAAACCCGCAAGAGATGGAGAGATTTTGTCTCTTGGAGATCAACAGGTATTTACCCTGAAGATCAGTGGCAAGTCCCCATTTTGTGAAAAAGTCTGCACCATAAATGGATAATGTGACATCGGTGAGGTAGAACTCGTGACTGTAGTGTCTCTTGGTACCTACAGCCCGTGAAACACATTGCTTGACCTATGTCGGATAAAAGTCCCATGAGCTGTGGAAAATGTATTGGGAGAATGTTGAGTTTGTAGATCTTCTAGAGAGGATTGGTATACCGGTGCACAAATATCGACCAAGTAACAATACATACAATTTTTTATCCTTAACCGAAAGTGTGTTGGTTGGTGTGGAGTGTCACTCGCTGAAACGCCTAGCGCTTAGTACTTCGGACCTCTTCGGCGTGGTAGCAGAGAAACAACGCTCTCTTTAAAGTTGGCGGTCATTGTTTTGAAGTATGAATTCATCTTCCAAATCAGGTAGTAGTTGCCTGTCACTTGATCAACTGAGCATGAGATTTGCAAAATGCATTGATGAATATCCTTTTCAAAATGATTCACTTATCTGCTCATAGGGGGTTCATCAATACAGATATTACCTGCTCTGCAGATTTTAAGTCCAGTGAATAGACAACGCTATTTTCTTTTGTTTGGTTCTGTGTTTTTTCTCTTGTGCCAAACTAGGACCGTATTTCAAAATATAGAATTGAGTTAGTCAGTTGGGCTGTAATCCAATTCGCTGAAGTTGCCTTGTTAAAGCTACGTTCTCTTTGAGTGTCAAGGTCTTTTTCACTTAAAACCTTATCTTAACCATTGCTGAGCACTATCTAAAACAGTATCTCTTATAATTCTTACTTAGGCTATAATTTATCCAATGGTCTGTCTTCAATAGACCTAAATGGGTTATTACTAAATATTTGAGGCAAACATATTGTTATCGTTCGTCCTAGATGTTTGTGCGTCTGATGGCAAGTATTGGTGCTTCCGTATTCAATGGTTGTCTTTGTTGCGATTAGAATTTACTGTGGATCTTCCCAATAAAGATTGCAAATCACTGAAGGAGGCTTAGTAGATAAGTTCGCCAAGAATCTTTTTTTTAGGAAGCGTAGTGGCGTATTGGTATGAGCTATGTTCTCTTTGAGTGGCAAAGCGGTGAGTGCCAAAGCATCTATAAGTCGATGGTTCTAATCTCACAATTTCAGGCATTTTTCGGTCATTTTTATTTGAAGTTTTAACCACTGCTGAGCATTACCTAAAACTCTAGCTCTTATAGTTCTCACTACTACTACTTCTGCTTTCTACTTCTGGCTAAGAATGAAAGATTGCTTAGGGATTTTGTAAAGTGCGATTTTGTGCTGTTAATGGTCAAGCAGCCTGCAGTAGCCTAAGGCAAAACAAAACAGAAAGTGTAAGTGCCCAATTTATGCGCCCTAATACCTACGGACGATCACCCCCAATCAACTGCTGTTTTAAGTAGAGGATAGAAGAATGGCATAAAGGTACTAAAGACATCTGCCAATAACCGAAAAGTGCAGTCAAAAAGCAAATGGCAACAAATGTAATGAAGTGATGATGGCAGGCTAGTGATAGATGAAGAGGCAATAAACCATATATGTTTCGGAACTGGTCAACGTGTAAGACAAAGGAAAGTAAAAGTAGGGGCAATGGTCGGACTACTTGCTGTGAGTAAGAACTTTGCTCTTGTTACCGATTACAAGTATCGAGACGAAGAACGCTTCAAGACTATTTTTTTTTATAGATTTGTTAGTCTGCAGGATTCAAGAAGCAAGCTAGTCTCGCCCGGAAGAAATAAAGCTTCAGGTGGCATCCAGCGTTTGTGCTCAAAATTGATAGGGAAACTTGCAGCCGGAAGACATTCGAAGAATTATAAGATGAGCATTCGACAGTTTTCTACGTGTAAGGGTTTTGGAGAAATATATTTGTACCCACATCAGCTAGCAGCAATTAAGACATTTTAAAAAGTTTTACAAAGAGTTTGAAGCGGCTAAAACCCAATCCAGAAGACAGGAACCTCTCATTACTTTAACGAACAGTAAAAGTAGAACACGTAATAGAACTGAAAGGTGTTGGCATAAGAAACGAAGGAAAAGAGGGGGAGGGGAATATTTCATACTGGTGTCAAGCGAACAACCTTTTATTCGGTGTTATTTGTTTTCATGAATCAGCAAGAAAATGTACATGAAAAAGCCAAGGAGAGGTAGAAGAAATGGGAATATTTCAATGAAGCATAAATTGACACAGATTAAAGGAAATCTAAACAAAAATGAATGTATACGAATATTATGAAGCGGGTGGAAGATCAGTTTAAAAAAAAACAAGCACAAAGAGTGCTGACCACATTTTTTATTTTGTCGCCACCTTCTTAGCCAGCATATCAATAGAATCTATAATAGCAGCACTCGAGACTATGGAATTAAGGTCACAGCATTGCTTAACGAAATCTTAAGTATACGGCAGATCCCAATGAACAGTCTTGACATATATAATGAAACTTGAATGGATGTGCTCTTGAGATTTAAAAAAAAATGTATACCTGTGTTTTATCGACCACACCAAGGCTATTCTGAAAGATTGCGCCTTTGACACAGATAATTACACAGACGCTGAGAGAGTGGAATATAGACGGATTTAATAATCCTCATTTGAAAATATTAAGCGATTGTCAGACAAGCTGTTAAATACACCCGGATTCTTTTTCACTCTACAGTTGAAAATAAATAACATAAAGCTTAAAGGCTATTCGCGAGTAAAAGGAGGTCACAACATAAGCAGCTTTAAATATATTTAGGCGCCATATTTAATTGCGATATATATATATATATATATATATATATATATATATATATTTATACATATATGTTTATATATATATATATATATATAAAGAGAGAGAGAGAGAGAGAGAGAGAGAGAGAGAGAGAGAGAGAGAGAGAGAGAGAGAGAGAGAGAGAGAGAGAGAATACTTGCAAAGGCTTTTAGATATCGACAGAGAGCAAAGCAGAAGGAAATGATAAGGCCTAAACAACAAAACGCATGTCCATAAACGAGTTCAGTGCTTTTTTTAAAGGCAATCCTTATGTCTGCGTGTAAGGCTTGCAATATTTGGTAAGTGACGCTGGAGAAACTGGAAACAGCGGAAGTTTTGGTTATAGACAAGAGTTTTTGGAACATCATTGACAGTAAAGAAAGAAAGTCACTCAGTCCTTTTGAAGCTCAGGCAAAAAAAGTTTTTGATAAGCAAAATTCAAACGCCAAACAATTTTTTGGGGAGCTGAAAAATTCTATGATTACTGGAAGATAAGATGGATAAGAAAGCAACAGGATAAGAGCGAGAGCAGAAGATAAACTTACGAAGAGTGGATATTGCTTTAAAAAATTTTAAAGAAAAATAGGTGATCATCAAAGGTAGAAAAAAAAAGTGTCGCCAACACTGAACTAAGTCTTTATGAATTCATTCACCAAGAATGAGGAATACCAGTGTTCAAACCCTCGAGATAAAGTACATGCACATCGCAAAGCAGGTATTTTGACCCGTGATGACAAACGATCTCCAGCTCAATATTATTCTTTTTCTTATCCCTTCTCGCAATGCAGGCAGTTGCATAATTATTAGTAAGTAAATTTCAAAGTCTTTCGGAGAACAAATGAAACGTTCAGAATTTTGGTGGAAGTTATGTCTTGTGGCAAAAAAAAAAAAGTTTGATTGAGATGATTAGAAGATAAAGATATATAAAATTTTTGGTCAAATAGCTTTAAAAATTAATCATAGGCAGCCCAAATAATGAAAGTTAAGGGTCGTGCACACTCTAAAATTTAGCTCATTGGCTTTTTTGTGTGATACCATGAATGAAATATCCAACATTACGATGCAGAAAGGTGTGCGAGTTGACAATCATTAAGAAAATCATCTGTGCTAGAAATGAACTCAGTTCTGTCTTTCATGAGTTAACAAAGTCACGTAATTGACTTCTAGCTATAAACATCTGCTTCAGTTTTCCACGTAATGTTCAGTGTAAGTTAAAGGACACCTGAATTTATAGCACCCATATCCAATTTGCAATTTTTTTTTCAGTGAATATCTATAGTGATTTTGTTTTGCAAAACGCCGCATAATACCTTTGTATAATTACATTAATTAAAGTTGTAAAAATGAATGAAATTATGTTATTCCTCTAGGGGACAGTGTCTTTGCCTATGTTTTTTTTTTCTTTTGCTTGTTTGTTTTGGTTGAATTCTAAAGATCTATTGTAAAACTTATCACTTACTAGACATTTCAGTGGTACCGAGGAGTGAGTAACACTTATGTTGGTTGCGTTGGTCCTCAGAATTTATATCGATGGTAACAACATGTTTTGCTTTAATCTCTCTATATAGGCAGGTGATAACAATATTGGCTGAGGAAGTCAAAGATCCTGTCAGGTAAGATTTTTGTAAATTTTTAAAGACGATTTTTACCTAATTTAAAAAAAATTGGATTGCCTTTTAAATGGCAGTGGCAATTTTAACTTTCAGCCTCATCCCAATTTGTATTTAGCTTTCATAATTTTCACAGATGTCGCAAATATAGGCATACTTAGAGCTTTAAGACGCTTATAAAACATACAATATCATTGGTGTTTTTTTTTGTTTTGTTTTATTCAACATCAGAAATATTCCTCGAGGCATCTTGTTGAGTTTCATTGTGATCATTGCTGTTATGATGGCCACAAATTTTGCCTACTATGTGGTACTCTCCAAGGAAGAGGCTTTAGAATCCGATGCAGTTGCTATGGTAAGTCTCCAAATTTACTATCAGAAGGAGGTTAACTTTATTTTTTGCCACACGCATATATCTATATATACGCTTTATGATTATGCTCCTCACACAACAGGACTGATTCGTTTATGTCTCTTCTACTTACTCAAACATCATCGAGATCATTTTTACTCTCTACAACGCCATGGGTGCAAAACAATCAGTTATATTCTCAATGGATAAGTGACAATAATGATGTCATGTCAAATGTAACATCAGAATGTTGAATTTTTAAAAAACTAAAAGTTATCAGTTGACATTACGTATAGGATAAAGAAACACCTGATCTTTAAGACCTGAGATGGCAAAATCGTCAAGACAATGTATGGTTTTAAAGTCATGAAAGCTGTTCCGGGAAATCTCGTTTTTACCAAGGCTGTTCTCCTTTGTACTTCACTCAGACCATTTTTAGAGTCTAATTTCTGAATGCAATGCATTATCATGTATGCTATTACGTCTTAGTCTTGTGTATTATACATGTAACGCTCTGTTTTAATTTCAGCTTTTTGGTCGGATGGTCCATCCTATTTTACCGTTGGTTATATCTGTGCTGGTATCGCTATGCTCCATCGGGACACTTAATGTACTTATCATGGGACAACCAAGGTTTGTTCCCTTAGCAAAGCATAAACAAGTAAGAAAAAAAGTGAATCATGATATGCTTTATGTTAGTTCCATGATTAAATCAAAATAGGTATGCCTTTTTTTTTTTAAAGATTTATGAATATGCTATTTGTTTGAAAATAGAAATGAAGCTTTGTATATCTCTTTGGCATTTTAAACTATTTTCATCGCTGTTACCCTCGGCATATCATTGCTAACATCAGCCTATGTATCATCCGTCTTTTACACAGACTGTTGTTTGCTGCAGGAAGGAATGGCCATATGCCGCGCATCATGACAATGCTACACAAAAAATACCACACACCGTGGCCAGCGACCTGGACTATGGTGAATTATAGAAAGAAACGGGGATAAAAGGGGTGTAATTTTCTTTTTAATATCATTTTTCGTTTGTGAGTTCATTTGTCTTGATTAGGAAAAAAATTAAGATACCAGTTTTTAGATGAATCCAAAAAGTGCTACATGTTAAAAGTGGAAGCCCCTATAAAAACTAAATTCATGACTTTTGACGATTTTTTGTTAATATATTTGTAAAAGTAAAATGGTGCAAGTGACAATATCTTAAATCTTTTTTCAAGCATTTTCCTGTAAAATTTTCACTCAACTTGTTCTGCAATATTGATATTTGACCAGTGTAGCTAAATCTGGCTTTTAATTTATTGTCAATTTCATTAAGAAGGTGGCTAAATACACCAAATATAATGAAGAAACAAATGATAAAAATATAATTAAATTTGCATCTACCTCATATTTATCATTGAAAGGCACGGTAAAGAGATTTAAAAAGAATTATACTGTCAGTGTGAAAATATTTGAGTAGATTTCCTTAATAATAATCTGATAAAGTCGTTTTTTGTACCTCAAAAAAAAAAAAAAAAAAAATTTCATTCCCACATTTTCTTTTACTTTGTTATATTTTCTGATAGCCGATTTAACCGTTCAAATGTTTCATTAATATGTAGTAGGGGTGGCATTATCATAATGTTGATTTGACTAACTGAGAAGGCCTGCTGGGACATGCATATATTGGACTTAGGTCTAAATCTAAATTTAGTTTTGCAGAATGGAAAACTATGTAAAGAGGATAGCGTTTGATGTATTTAGTTTTACATTCTCTTCAGCCTACCAAAAATACCGATCTTATCTTTTGAAGAAATTAGGAAGACAAAGAGGACACAGGTAGAAGAGCAAAATGAAGCAATATGACTTAAGTCTGCGCACGCAAAAGCGAATAGGAAGGCACAGAAATAGACTTATCGTACTGCAGTGATAGCACTGAGCTTTTTATTGCGGCATCCCAAGCAAACTGTACAGAATTTGGTTGTCATTTTGGAAAAATGTAAAGTTTCAACACCTCTTCATTTATGCTTAGAGTTCGAACGATTCCCACCAGAGTCAAATGGGGCTCCCTTCCTTCATAGGGCTCTTCTCCCTCAAGAATGTTTAGGATTCTATTCCTTAGCGTAGATGACTGTTGGGGTATAAAGGAGGGTCGGGCAACTACTTTTATTTATCAATCACCTCTTTGGCCCTTAAGAACGATTTCATTCATTTGAAAACTTTTACATTCGACATGAATGTCTTCCCATGGCCCATCTCATTTTTGCCTGCCCTTCTTTGTCCGTCCTTGAGCTGTGCTTTTAGGATCATTTTTGCAAGTACTTTTGATTGCATTTTGTGCGCGTACCATCTCAATTTTACGTTTTTTGTCCCACAGTGGTCAGAAGATACCGTGACCCATTTGCATACCTGTTTTTGCTTCTCACTTCCTGATGTATCACATTATATATGGAAATAATTCACAAGTCTTCAGAGGAATCTTATACCTTTACATGTTATCATTGTGTAAGGGTCCACGTTTCGCAAGCAAACAGGAAGATTGAAATGAGCAAGGTATGCATCAATCTGATTTTGGAACTGAGCGCAACTTTCGTATCTTTCCACGGAGCCTCAAGCTTTGGCAATGCACTCATTGTTTGAGAAAATTTTAAAGCGGTTTCTTGTTTTAATCTTTTCTCCGACATCATTGCACCCTAGCATAAAATTTGCTTCTCTGAGGAGTCACTGGTTTTTTTTTCCCTTCCATCAGTTCTAATTTCTGAGTTGATTCTTCCGACGATAATGGTCATTAGTCATTTCTAAACTGATATTTATTCTGTAACTGATGTCTTGTCCAAACGGTAACAAACACAAGCTCTTTTTCTCTTGCAAAACGCAAAACATCGACTGATCAGCGATCAATTCTAACTGTTTCTTCGTGGTCTTTCAAAGTCATATGATTCTCAAAGCAGATTTAATTAAAAAAAAAGGAGTAAATGAAAGCAAACATCATTGTGTAGGGCCAACTTCAATTATGGAATATAGCAGACATAAAGAGATTGAACTTTCAGCATCTGATTGTACTTAATCTCCAGCTATCTGATCATCAGTTTTATCACATAATTGTTCTAACAAATGAGGTTTCTTAAACTACTCCGAACAGTATTATAGGATATGTAGACAGGAAACAGTTGTGTAAAATAGAAAATTTCATGATTATGGACAGGGAAACATGGTGATGTGCTGTGTGTGTCAAAACTCTTTGGTAAAGGTCACGGTTGAAAAAAAAGAGTTTCTTTTACGTTTTACTGCCCTGGGGCTAGAAATATTTCCAGGATTGTATATCTTTTTTTTTTAAAAGCACCAAGAATAAGAATGTTTCCATGAGAATCTAAACATAAGTGCTAAAGATCAAAATCTCTACTTGCAAAGAATTACTTTCTTTTTCTCATCTTCATTGCATTGATTTGATGTTCTACTCTAAATATTTATGTGTTTAGAATTATGAGCACTTTAGTGTGAATAACTTGGCTTATATTATTGCTCTATGACAGATGCATATTATCATGTTTTAGATTGGAGTACCATGAATCACATTTTCGAGGTGATTCTTTTCATACTGAGGCTTTTTTCTTGCGCCTATTTGTGCGACTGAGTAAATTCATAACCCACAGAGCCTTATTTGGTGGTTTAAAAAAAAAGATCAGACTGAACTATGATTTTTATTGTTTTTTTATTTTATCTCAAACTGAGAGGGAGTTTGTAGAAACACGAACACATTTCATCTTCAAGAGGTTTTAATTCATGTAATCATTTGAAAGATATCACGAGACAGAAACTGATCTGCTCAATTCATGTATCATATGATTTTGAAAACTACCGTCATTTAAAAAAAAAAATTGAATGATTTTCCAGCGCAAATTTTTGATATGAATTCTTTAAAAGTCACTTTTTAAAAGTATTTTATTTTGCTTTAAACAATCCAATGGCTTATTTAGACTCTTGATTTGTAATTTAAACTTTTTCTTCTAGAAATATCCAGGCGTTAAGTCAGCTAAGAAATAATATAAACTTACGAGATGAATGGGACAGAAGTTTACTGTGTAATATAGGTCGAATCTAAATCTCGCTTGAACACAAAACAATGTTAAGAATAAAGGATTCGCAAAAGTGGAGAAAATTTGTGTCTAAAAGAAGAGATCATTTCGGCTTAACTCAAGAGAACTAAGTATGCCAATAGTACTAGGCAGCAAGATGCAATTATCTCGCTTGACCGAGCGTAAGTCACTGGACTGTGAGGTACCAATTGCACTTGGTGGTCAGAATCAAAGTAACCACATTTTTGCGCTTTCTGTGTTGTACTAAGATGAGAAGTGAATGCATTCAGCTTTAGTCAAGCAGCGGTAATTCGTCCTCTTTTTTTATCGCATTCTTTGCTTATTCGACCGAGTCAGTGATTTCACGTACAAACAAACCGGTCACAAGCCAAGCGCCCACTGAATACTATTTTGGGCCGCAACGTTCGGGTAGCATGGTTGGTTCTGATATAGTACGCAACCAACTTACATGGTCCGCCTCTGATTATTATGTTGGGATCAAAGGTCATGGTTAATCGACTCGAGCTGTGTGGCTCTCCATATGTGAACAGAGGCAAGAGTGCCGCGGAATTACCCATTCACGAATTTCGTATTAAATTCATACCCTTTCCAGATAATGAACAACTTTTAGTACTAAGACAAATTTTAAATTTATTTCGTCAATGCTTGTCTGCACACTCTTTAGAAATGAGTATTAAAAGTTTTGAATTCGAGGGCCGGCACAAAATGACGCCTGTTCTATACAGCAAGAGTTGTATGGCAGAGCTTGCATGCATCATGACCTCTTGAACAGGTTATTACTCTTAGTCCAGAGGCCTGTGGATGCACATGTATGCTATCGTGCTATATTGCATGTAGACGGGAGCCAGCTGCAATGTCGTAACGCTTTAGTTGCCTATTATAAATATTGGAAATAGAGCGCTGAACTGTCGCGTCGAAGAAAATGGTTCTTATGGGAGTCGGACTTGTCGGTGTCAGTATGCACGAAAGGCCTTTAGAAAATTTCCTTGTCTAGCAAAAATGTCCCCAGCTTTACCATCAGCCACACTAAGCTCTCTCAAATATTTTCTCATTCCGTCAAGTTTGTATCTCAAGTTTTTCCCAACAGAGCGTTCACGGTGGTGGCAGGCTTGGGCTTGAAGCAATTGCAGTTCCTCAGGAAAATCATTGGTTGATACATGACTTTTATCATTGTGATCTTTGATATTAAAGTGGCTTAATTTCTTTTAAAAAATACCTATGATCTTAGTCTATAGCGTACTGTGAAAATTTGAAACGAGGGTCTTGACCAACCGCCAACAGTATTGCTAAATAAAGCCATTGGTCCTCTGATGGGAAAAAAATTTCGTATCTCAGTCGACCAGAACAATATATGGTAGCTTGTACATTTGTCTGCCTCAATGCTGATGTAGTGATGGCGTTTCTTATCTGGAGTGCCTTTACATACCTTCAAAAACATTAGAAAGAATTTTGCTCTGAGATTTATACAATACGCATCAGGCAAGACGTCTATGGACTAATAATCTATAGCGGACAATTCCTATAGATAATTTTTAACTTCTTCGTAATCTGTGACTTACATCTACTTGGTACGACATAACTAATTCTATGCCTAGAATACCAAAATGCTGCTTTGCCGTGCTAGATCTAGAAAGGCCTAATCTACACCAAAAAACAGTAAAACATACTTTCTAAAATAGTTAAAAAGCTGATAATTAATAAAGCACTGGACTCTTGCGTTACGAAAGATTTAAAAGTCAATCAGTAGTCGAAATAAGTACTTTGGCATATAATATCAACGCAAGGCCAAATGGTGTTATCAATATTGATAATTTTTTCGACCATATCTTAATATTTTTGTTTGTCAGGATTTTTTTGTTTGCCAAAATGGTTGTCAGAGGGATTTTCTGCGCCTTTTTTCCCTGACATATTGGTCATGTTACAGAATTTTTAACAATATTAACATATGATCCGTTTCATAATTTTTTTTAATCTTACAAAGCTCAGAGAAACACATATCATTATTCAGTGCCTTTTTAACTGTCAGACAAGAAATTGTAAAATCGCAAATGGCATCGCCTTCCTATCAACACCAGCAGTTTAATGTTGTTTCATGTCACGAAGCCCATTAATTAAGATTGCAAGGGCATGGCAAATTCTTAATCAAAATCCAAAATATGTTGCATCAAATCCTTTCCATGTTGAGTTATTGCTTATAAAAAAGTAATAATAATAATAATAATAATAATAATAATAATAATAATAATAATAATAATAATAATAATAATAATAATAATAATAAAAATAATAATAACAGAAAAGAAAAAAGGATTTGGCTCATAAACAACAGAGAAGCATGATTGTTCAAAATGTGTTAAATGAGACGCAATTTTCATTACCCGTACACAGAGGTATCGGATCTTTGTGTGACATGTCCTGAGGAACGCACAAAATGTAAAAATACTATAATCTGAACAAGCAACTGAACTAATGTTATGAGTGTTGTAATCACACAAGGTCCCGATCTCGAGCAAAACTGGCTTTTCAAAGCCTGTAAGCAAGACAGTGATCAAAGGGAGTTAAACCTGCCACTACCGAGATTAGGTTTCAAAGTATTATCCTCTAGTCAGCTTGGCGTGAAGTCACGTCCATTCGAAGAGTACTCGACTATTCGGGGACCGGTGCTCCTCACAGGTTAATGATTCCCTATTTTGTGATGCTCCTAGTCTTTAGAACTTTCCATGTGCGCATTATCTCGAAGATCAGGTTAATGATTTTTAGGCAAAGGAAGCGAAATCAATGTAATCAGGCCCATAAATATTACATGTAGTAAGAGCAAAACTTAGACTTAATAATAGGTTCATATATCAAATTAGAAATAGACTTTATTGAAAAGTAATATGAATCTATACCTTGAAAATATGAGGAAAAAAATTAATGGGGGGGGGGGGGGGGGTGGGGGGTAAACATAGGTATTTTGAGTCCAATTGAAAGTTTGATACAATCCGGTCATGTTTTGGTGGATAAATATTAGAAGAATTCAAAATTTCATAAACAATCATAATCATGGAGTTTATTCTTCAGTTCAATATAACACATTGTGAGAACCAAGAGTGGTAAGGAATCATCGGTACGACATCTTATGTTCGTTGGATGCTTAAATTTTAAATTTTGATAATGCTATAGGATTGTTCCAGGCCAAATTCAAGCAGCTAGTCTGCCGTTTTTCCCCTCATCATAGAACGTAAACGGATCATGAAACCGAGACTAGAATATATTTTAATAAAGGAAAACAGACACGGTTTCCTCATATTTGTTTTCATCTACAGCTGAGAAGACTGTTATTTCATTTTTACCCAAAATGAAGATAAAAACAAAAAACAAAGAAAACTTTCCCCTTTACACACCGCCCTCATCTCTCTCTCTCTCTCTCTCTCTCTCTCTCTCTCTCTCTCTCTCTCTCTCTCTCTCTCTCTCTCTCTCTCTCTCTCTCTCTCTCTCTCTCTCTCTCTTTCTCTCTCTCTCTCCCTCCCTCCTCTCTCTCTCTCCCCCTCCCTCTCTCTCTCTCTCTCTCTCTCTCTCTCTCTCTCTCTCTTTCTCTCTCTCTCTCTCTCCATTAATTTTCTCATCTGTCCATCAATAAAAACTGTCATTTTGTATTAATTTCATTTTAACACGCTTCGCATTGCTTAAATATCTCGAATTTAAAAAAAAAAGTTCAATTTTAAAAAAATACTTGTAGTCTAAATTGCGATCTTTTAATAGGCTGTCAATAGAAATTGTTAATTATGAGATACTCTCTGGGTTTGGATCAAAGTGACGGTTACGGAAAGCCAGGTGTTTCCCCCAAACGAGACTAGAATAGAAGCCCGTACTTTTTAATTGTGTTTCAGTCAGCTTAGGATGTTGGGAAACCACATTCTGCAAAGATGTGCTTATACTACAGTCATATATAGATAAGAATAGCTGTAGTCTTGAAAAAAAAAAAAAAAAACATCTCAAGTGTGAATAAAAATTATGTTTTGCGAAAGGAGAGACATGTTTATGGGTTTGTTTGTTTTTTGTTTTAAAAAAAAAAAAAGAAGAAGCTAAATCAGTACATGAACTGTATGTGGAAGAGTTTGATGTACATTTGACGAAAATCACTTTTTTGTTGTTGTTCACAGTGGATGCCTCACCGACTGATTTGGATAATGGATCTTCGTAGATTCCTCTTTTATTTTTATTATTGTCTGGTTAAACTGTATTGCTTCAATGATTCGATGTCCAGTCTTTAATCTTGATTGCTTGCAGTCTGCCTATCTTTTCCCTCTCGGCTTAGTTCACCCAATGCATGTTGCATTCCTCCGCAACATTTTTCTACTTTTCGCTGATGCTTGAGACTCTTCCCGACAATATTCTTTGGTGGGATGTCGTTCCGCCATCTTCTTGATAGCTATTGTGTGCTTTCATAATAAGCATTACATCTATACATTCATTATATGTTCAAGCCTTATCTAAATGACAATGATCAGCTTTATTATTATTATTATTATTATTATTATTATTATTATTATTATTATTATTATTATTATTATTATTATTATTATTATTATTATTGTTATTATTTTTATTATTATTATTATTATTATTATTATTATTATTATTATTATTATTATTATTATTATTATTATTATTATTATTATTATTATTATTATTATTATTATTATTATTATTATTATTATTATTATTATTATTATTATTATTATTATTATTATTATTATCATTATTATTATTATAATTAGTAGTAGTAGTAGTAGTAGGAGCAGTAGTAGTAGTAGTAGTAGTAGTAGTAGTAGTAGTAGTAGTAGTAGTAGTAGTAGTAGTAGTAGTAGTAGTAGTAGTAGTAGTATCACTATTATTATTATTATTATTATTATTATTATTATTATTATTATTATTATTATTATTATTATTATTATTATTAATATTATTATTATTATTATTATTATTATTATTATTATTATTATTATTATTATTATTGTTGTTGTTGTTGTTGTTGTTGTTGTTGTTGTTGTTGTTGTTGTTGTTGTTGTTGTTGTTGTTGTTGTTAACATCGACATTATCATTTATTCCTCTCGAATGGACAAATTACAAAATTCAGAAACTAGCATGGAGGTAATTTGCATTATATTGTTAGGTTTTCTACTGTTGAATGATTTAGAAAGAAAACAGTTCGCATTTTATTTATCCCCCAATTTTTTTATACATTTCTTTGGTTCCATAGGGCTTCTATTTGATGTTCATGCGAAGTGCGAATCTTCCTTATATGGACTGAATTCCTTTAAAAATTATTAATGTCTGCTTTTTTTCAGATTATATAAATAATCTATGGGAATCCCTTAAATTAGAAATAATTGACCAAAAATGACAATTCGACAGAGAAAAACGATTAGCGCTACTGCTATGACTGCCTTGGAATAGTAGATGTAAAAATAGAAACGGTGAGATGGCATTGGATATACATTTTATATGTTAACATGTTAAACCTTTGTGTAATTTCAGGGTGCGACTGCAACATGCATGTTGGCAATGGGCTCTGTTGTGTCTCTCGTAGCGGCCATCAGTCTTTTTGCAGGTATATTGTATATTGTTATCATGTTCGATGAAGAATTTTATAAAAGTTAAATGTTGTTATTGCAACTGTCCTTTAAAATACATATATGAAAGGCGTTTTGGTTATTTACTCTGGTATACTTCCTAATTCTTTCTCATGAACTGTAGTATTAATGCTAGAGATGTTAAAAGTCAATAAGAATTGTTTGCTAATTTTGTCATCTGAATTTTATGTAATAGGATGATTTATAATCAACTTGTAAAGGTCCGCAAATATTTTTCGTAATTCCGTATTATTTTCTTAAAAGAAAACGGCGAATGTGGAAACTATTTCCTTTAAGCATAACTGGGCAGAGATGGCAGGAATGAAACTGAAAGTACGCGTACAATGTAGGAGGCGGCAGATCCAAAACCGTCTGGAATAAGCTTATATAAGATCTAAGTAAAGAATTTAAGAAGGTTGCTTCGACATAGATTCTAGATCTAGGGCCTAGATACTTACAGAACCTAGGCTCAAATCAAAGGATCAAGATCTATAACAAAAAAAAAAATCTAGATTTTACTTTTAGGCTTAAAGATTTTTTCAGAACTTTAATGTAGCTTTTAAAAAACTGCGCGGCTAAGAATTCCCGCAACGCAGTGCGCTTTTATGCAATTAATGCGAAATGTGAGGATCTGAAAGCATATTGGGAAAGTATAGAATTCCTTCATTCCAAAAGAATTTTATATCTTTATCTAAATTTTGTGTTAAGAATAAAAATTGTCGAGCTATCTAGAATCTAGTTAAAGATGTGTTGGTGGAAACATATAATATATCTGGATCATTTAAGTAAAAAGATACATGCCAAGACCAATAAGCCTATTTTATACACAGACGCACCCCAGCCACGGCAAATTGACGCCATGGTCCCGTTCGTAGAACGGGATTTCCAGCTATTTCTAACAATCTTTCTAAAAGGATCTAAAACAGTTTGAGAAAGTACAGAATTAGTCGATATTCTTTAATTGAAGCAAGTAGGATAGCTATATACTTAGACTGATTAATATCTTAACAAGAATTTTATTAATTGCGGTATAACAGAAATTATTCAAAGTTCAGAATCACTTAACAAAACAAAACAAAAATTTAACTCTTGTTTTGTTGATAAAATTATCAAGATGTTTCTTTTCTTTCAAAGAACAAGGTTTGTGTTTGTTAGTTTAAAAAAATGAGGAAAAAAACTATGGAAGTTGGACAGTTGGATGTTGTTGTTTTCATACTTTGTCAAAAAGTTCTGCAAGATAATTTCTTTCTCTTCAAGTTTGACCACAAATAACTTTAATAAGGGCATCAGACGATTAGTCTGCTTTGTCATTCTTCACGAAGAACTATACAATGAATTCTCTCATATATTTGCGAAGTTTAAATAAAGCTTTATTTTAATACTAAAGGTTAAACTTAAATCTAAACTCAATGATTATCCATTAATTACAACATTTGAAGTTATTATATTCTGCCATGTTTATTTTTGCATGGCATGAATCTGAAGAAAAAAGTCATCATACAAGTTTGAAGCCTCACTTGTTGGGATCCAGAGTTAAAAAAGGAATAACAACGTGTCAATTTTTGTTTTATACTAATGAAAGAAACATGAGAATGTCAGAAAAAAAAAAGATATTGAAACCGTGTAGAGCATGAATTCTACAGTCCTTGCTTTAATCTGCCACTGTACAGGATTTATGTTTTTTCCATGCAATGGGGTTTCATATTAAAAAACATTTTTCTTAAAATAGTTTAAAAAATTATGTATTTAATGAATCTTTCAAGTTTAATGTATAAAAACTGGTATGGTGGCTGTTACAGATATATAACAATTGTTTAACTTTCTCATCTGCCTTTAGGCATTATGACTCTTTCCCTGGTTTTGTGCCTTCTCTTCTTAAGATGGAAGCAGCCAAAAATGCATAGACCACTGAAAGTAAGATTTTTCATAAGTTGAAAATTTTCTTTGGCTTTGGCTCTGCCTCGCTCTAAGGAATAACGGAAATAGTGAATCTCATAAATAAAGGATCACCTATAATTAAATGTATAGACCAGGCAAGACATACTTTTTCATTGTAACAGACACAGATTATCTTTAATGGTTAATAGAGTTTTGTTAAAGTGAAGGGAATTATAATAATCAACTTTGATCTTAAAATATTTTGAAAGCTTCAGTATCTACTCAACACAAATTGACTCATTTGAGGAAGCAGCTTGCCAATTTTTTTTTTATATGATATAGTATTAATGTAAAGTTAGTAGCATATGCAACTGTTTAAAGAAGAAACATTTAGCATGTTTTATTTTTGTCATTATTCATAACACTCTTTTGCAGATTCCAATTGCCATTCCAATTGTTGTCACAGCCCTTATGGTGATCATCCTGTCTGTTTCAATCTATAAGGAGCCTGCAGCTTTAATTTTTAATCTTGTCATCATTTCGTTGGGCTTACCAATCTACATCCTCGTCTTTAAATGTGAAGCAGTCAAAAAGCGTTTGACATTCATGGGTAAGTACCTTTTTTTCATACATGTATGATTCATGACCAAAATTTTGTTTCATATTCGTAAAAAAAAAAAAAAAATATATATATATATATATATATATATATATATAAAACTATGACATGCACTCTATTCAAATTAGTTACAATAACATATCTTTATCTCTACATTCAAAGGTTTCGGTATTCATAACAATGATTTAACTAAGCTGATGATAAAAAAAAAATGCATAAATTATTATATTTTCCCTTTTTTTAACTACAAAAAAGAGAAGAATAATGGCCATAGGCCTCATTTTGCACCCTAAACAAGTTTTATTAACTAAGCTTTAAAGGCTTCCTTTATATATTTTTGGCTCGACATCTTTTACATAACTTCTTGCACCTCAAATTGTTGCTCTTATTCAGTATATTTTTTTGTAGATAAGCAGCTCTGTTGTTTATTGAAGATTTCTACCGCATTTAAAACTACACTTTTTTTTCAGATCGTGTGGGATTCTACTTGGAAAAGTTATTTTCACTTCAATATGAGACATAAAAGTAGAAGGCAAAAGGTTTAGGATAAAAACAACTAATGTTTCTTTGCCAACACCAGTGGTTTATAGAGAAGTTTTTGCAAATTTTTTTTTTCAACCTAGTACATGTAGGCCTACATGTAACGGGACATATGAATATGAAGTGATAGTAATTTGAAATCATTGACTGTACAAAATAATATTATTAAAATTATCTCTATATATTCGTTATCATAAAAAAGAGTCTACATTTCGTTGACTACTTTCTACACGTGCAATTATTACTTTATTGACTTAGATTGTGCAGGTTTGTTTCCAAGTTAAAATCCTCATTTAAGTAATGACTTAGCTACAAAAAGGAAATCTGGAAATAGATTACTTCTAATCTGGCTCTTGCTGGTGGCATCCTTTGGCATATTTATCTTTTACAGATGAGCAAAGGTCAAGAGCAACACAGGTTATGTGGTTTTGTATCAATTCTTCTCAAATTTTGTATAAAAGGACTCAGTTTTGTTTGGGATTTTAGATTCATCAATCAAATTTTTTACGTAGATTTTATTTTCGTTATTGTTTTAAAATTAAACATGCGTGATTTTGATGAATCAAATGCCCAGCTTTGTTAATTATAAATATACAGGATTTCTGTTTCTTCCACTATTGACAAACTTCCGATAAAATAATAATAATAATTTTAAATAAATTCAGTTTTGATTCTGTCATTCATTTTACAAACAAAGCTAAAGCTCACTGTCTGCCGAACATACTAGAAAGTTTATTCTTTGAACAAGAATGAATCTTAACTCACTCACATTTGACTCTTTACAATTTAGCAGAATTTCACTGTTTGCCTTTTCTTTCGGTCACAAAAATATGGGACCCAAAAAAACCATATTTGACCAACACCATTTTTCCTTTTCTTTAATAGGACGAGTACAATTTTTCTTAAAAAATGAAATAGCATAAAACATCCCCATTTCAAGCAATAAGTGAAAAAAATATAATTTGTAGATTAGTTGGAAACTGCAGTTTCCAAAATGGAGCTATGCTCTGGAAAGTTTATACATGTATTTTTTCTTTCTGGGCCCCGTAAGATTGAGGGCAAATTTTCTCGGGAAGATAGCTCTGCAGGCATTTGTTGTAGAAATCAGTATTGCTTATTTTTCGCAGATTGGATAACAACATTGATTTGTCTCTTTGTAATGATAATAATATCAAATCGAGCATCAAATTGCATCTAGCCTCAAGAGCCTTTGAACGCCGCTAAGTCCTGCCTTTAATTCTGACGATGTTGAAAATAAGTAAAAGCCAACAATTCTTCCTTATTCTGGTCGTGTGTCTGTTGAATTTAAAGGTTTTTGTGCATGTGATATGTGGATGCCAGGTAATGGGAGAGACATAAACTGCTTGTTTCGAATCAATTATGGCTTAGATTTCAATACTGTAAGCTGCCAAAACAAGTTATGATGCTGCTGTCATTCCAGGTGCACCAAAATCGCATGTGAACATACAGTTGGCTTTGCATTGTTCCTCTCTCTATTTCTTTATTGCCCCTTTAGTTGTCAATAGGATTAATCTTTACAGCGATGTGTTTGTATTTTACCAATCTCGTGCTTACTCATCAGCTTAAGTACATCCATCAATGGCAATGAGATGAAAAGATTGAACATAGATCTGTAAACCAATGTCAGAAAGCTCACTTGGCAAGTCACTGACAATAGATCTGTTTATACTAAACGCAAACCTTATAGACACAACCCCTTGTCCCACTATAACTCCATCTTTACGGCATATAATGGCGTATTCAAGTCCTGCAGCCCGTATCTCTAACAAAAAGGCTTCCCCTAAATAACTTTGCACTGTACCGACTATAGTATGGCACCAATTAATGGTCAACATTCAAGCACTGAGAATGAGTTCATAGCTGGAGGTAATGGACAGGGTCAACTAGGCTTCAGTTTGGCCATAATATCAGCTTTTGCGTGGCTTGTTTTTCACAAATGCAGAATATCCTCATTGCGTCTCTTATGAGCTCCCCCTGGATTTTCCCAGAGCACCTGGTGTCTCTGCCGAGGAACATAATGCTGACACGTTTTAAGAGGTTTCTAGTACTGTTTAGTGTAAAATCCAATTGGTTACATGTCCGGCTTGGTTATAAATTTCTTTTTAAATGTATAAACAGTTTTAGAAGATCGTATCTCAGATGGGAAATGGTTTGAATACTCAAGTTGTCAATACAAAAACATGTACACCCCCTTGGATAGATTTCTGATATTGGTCATGATCTAGCAATGTAAAATTATGGAAACCATTCATCTGTCCAAATGTCTTAGACAAAAACTTGCTCTTTTACTTTAGTAAATCACTTTTAATTAAAATGGCATAGCTATGCGTACGAAAAGTATGTTTGATATGTATCTTTTGGAAGAGCCTTTGACTTATGCATTTGGATGGTGAAAATTTACATTCGCCACATTTAAACAAGGAAAGACACTCTTAATTAATTAATTGTATGCATAAAGACATAATCATCCGAAGAGTAGTTTGGAGTTAAAATAAATTTGTTATAACGATAAACCGACAATGCAGTAAGTCAAACAATGGAAGGGGTAAAAAAGTAATCTGTAGATGGTCAGCAATCAAGACTGATAGCTATAATTAAAAAAAATAGATGACATGTGTAAAGTATTTGAAATACCAAGATTATATGCTATGCATATTTCAAAGTTTCATGTATTAAGATTCCTGAGACCAAAATATCGGAACTATTGAAATATAAAACAATGAGTTATTGGTCTTGGTCCCAATCTCGGCATTATGCTTTAGTGCTTGACATAAAAAGTGGCAATTGTATAATACTATTAATAAGAAAGGGAAAAAAATAATAAACTGGTTGCCCCAATCTATGACCATAACCGAGTTTTGAGCTGCCGTTGTTGCCCTCGTCAGTAAAAAATAGTGCATGTTTATGTTTTAACGCAGAAAATATTGTGTGCGTATATGTGAAATGTGAGAAGATTTCTTTTCCTTGGATTAATGGTGGTGCTCTAGTTAAAATTTGGATTTTCTCTGCCAAGTATGACATCCACATTTTCTTTTTTTGTTTTACAAGGCTCCACTTTTTGTTATTACCTCTCATTGAATCATATATAGCCGAAGATATTTCTTATCATTTTCAAGCCTGCTCTGTGAGATTTATATCGTCCATTTTATGTTTTAGATTGAATAAAGATTTGTGCAAGTTGGTCATATGTTGAGTTAATGATTCTGGGACTATTTTTATGATAAAATGTACATTCGTTGTTAACATGGCAGATTTGTTTTTGTTTTTTCTTTGATTTTAAATATCTATTATAAAAACAATGCAATTTAAATTTTTTTTTTTTAAGTAAACAGTATCTTATTATCGGTAATTGCTTTCTTTCAAATTAAGAACAATGCCAATTTATCCATATATCCTTCACATATTTTACTTTTAAGCAAAGATATGTAAATCACTGTTTCATAAAAATCTAATTGTTTCACTATTTTTTCAGTTTTAATGATCTGTGCTTGTAAATGGATATAGGAATGGGCTTCATAATACGTCATTTTTGTCACCCTGTTTGAAAATGAGATAAAATCTACAGAACCAGTTTTCCTTAATTTTGTTTATTTGGGCATAGTCAGTGAGCAAAACAAAGTGAAAGCGCTTTGTCGTGGTTGAAAGTTTTGTATAAAATTGAATAATTTACAATCTTTTACCCTCCCTTTTAGAGTTTCAAATCAAAATTTTCTACGAAGTTCATTTGTTAATAAAGATTTATGTATTCATCTGATTGAGTTTGGTGACTTTAAGTTTATGGCGAAAATTTCAAATACACAAATGCAGGAGAGTTTCATGACAGCCTCGAAAATAGGAATGTATTTCACTTGTAAAAGTTAGTAAATATTTCAAATTATGAATATGGTCAAATTCAGAGCTAGTAATTGCTCCTTTATTTTGATCCAATTTTGAGCACTTATCAATTATAGTAAGCTGGAATTGATGAAAATGAAGGACTGAGAATACACGATTATGAGGTCCTTGTAGGTGCAATCCGTAATTATTATCCCATTTCTATATTTTTATCTCATCTTGAGTGAAATTTGATGCTGAATTTAAAAAACACAATTTTATGCTATCAAATTACTCATTTTGCATTCAGAATTTTCTCAGCCATAATAGAAAATATTTAGCACCTAGATGCCTTGAACTCTTGAAAGTTAGTTTTTGCCTTGAGATTTCTTGAAAATCTACGATGTATAACTTTGTTGAAAATCCCTGATTGTTACAAAAAACTATGGGTGAGAAAACAATTTATTATGAAACAGGTTAATGCTACATATGAATGTATCCCATGTTTTGCCAAAAGCATAAAACATAATCGATTTAGTTCACATGCAGGTGTCATTGAAGTTTTCACTATAAAAATGTTTAAATCTTTACCCTTAATGTGTATCTTTATTTACCTGAGTTTTCAATCTTAAAAATCTGCTTTGAAATACTATTGTTTTTTAATTTTTACATTTGTTTCTGCACTCTGCAGTCTTATGAGTACATTATGTTTTATTTTATCTTGTTGATTGATTCTAACAGGAACAATTGTGAACCTAAAAAGGGGAATTGATCAAGAAGTAATTTCCTCCTCTGACCATGTGTATTCTGAGCAATAAATACTTCTTTTATAGTTTGATATCACATTTTGCAAGTCATGAATATAGCTGTATAGTTGAACCAAGTTTGTTTATATTTCAATAATACTCTTTTTAAATCTCATTTTCAAGGGCCTAGAGTGTTCTTTACCTTACATAACAGAAAAGAGAGCATCAAATGACATTATCAAGCTAAATGAGTAGCAGTGGGTTGCACATTTTAATAATGAAACTTATAAAAGATGGTTAATGTTTTCTGTGTGCGTTACATTGTCCATTTTATTTTCTGTGTGATATCCTCCTTGTGTTTATTTGGTTTTCTATTTTTAAAAAAACTCCTTACTTAACAGGTACTGTAAGCTTTTCAATGTCTACAGCTTCTGCAGTCCATAAGACATATTATGATTTCAAATTATTCTATCATTTTCTTTCATTATTTTCCCTCTACCTCATCTAAATTTTACCAACAGCAAAAAGAATCATAAATATATCTTGATTTGTTTGTTTTTTTAAGTAAAAGCATTTTTCACCTGTAATAATCCTCATAAATACAAAGATTTGATAACAATTTCTGTCATTGCTGCCGATTTTTTCTTTTGCCATGGTTGAGGCATTTCAGTGACAGAATTAAAACTATAATTTTTTTAAACTGCTGTTTATTTTATTGTGTGTGTGCTTAAAATACATAATTTTATATTTGTTGTGGTCAATGTTTCAATGCCATTTCTGATTATTTTAAAGTGAATCGTCACTAAGATCTAATAATTCCAAGTTTAAAAAAGTATAAGGACCGTTCTGTTGTTAAGTGAAAGAATGATTTAGCCATAGTTTTTTTTAATATAACACTAAGAATGCACCATAGCTGACCTACTCCAAATATACTGTCTGCGATATTTTATGTGCTCTTCAGTTATTTTTTATATATGTACTTGGATGTTTAAGTGAATTCATGTTTAAAGAAGATAAAAAGGATGTAGGCGACGCATGTACAATTATCCTTGGTAAAGATAAGCAAAATAAAAATCTTGGCCAGCTTAAAGAAAATGCATTACTGGGAGAAGAAATGAGATCTTTTTAATGGCTGCATATGTGGTGAATAGCATTTAACAAAATAAAAGTCATCAGACAATAAACAAAAAACATCTCAATAGATAAAATACAGCTAATCCATATTTAAAATAATCATGTGTACACGACATGGCTCAAACTACATTCCCTCACCTGCTTTAAGTAGGAAGTCAATAATGACATGATCATTTGAAGCCTAATCCTCAGCACACAGCTGTTGGCATTGTTCATGATAGATCCTTGCTCTGTTTTTAAATACTGGAAAAAATGCTGGAGCAGGCACTTTGCAGATTTAAATTTGAGATAAGGAATGTAAATCAACTTTTACTAGGAATGCATCTTGTTTAAATATTCTTATACAAACTACAAAGCTCTCGTATACAATACACTTTTGTTTCATACATCAAGATAAGTCAAATGACAAATGCAAGACAAAAAGTTTTGGGATATGATGTGACTTATGCCGTGTTAAACATATTTTTCCCTACTTTTCCTGCTGCTTACCCTTCTAGCTTACTTCATATATTTTCCGATTTTGGTTATGAATTCTGTTGCCTGCCTTTTTAAAGACTGTGCTTTGAGATTAAATATTATTTCAATCCCTTGGCCATATTTTTTTCATCTTTTGATTGCTTACTCAGTTTTCTCTGGTTTTATTTTTACTTGTCCACCACATTTTCATGAGTCATGGTGGAAAAAAATTGATAACATCAACCCTTCAAATCAAAATTTTGTAAAAATATGTAAAAAGTAATACATTGCACAATGATTTGAGTCACTAAACCTTTGAAAAACAACGCTTTTTGTCTCTTATCTTTTTAAATGAGTAATTAAATCTTTTAAAATCATACTTCCATATTGTTTCTTTATGAGGTATGAACTTATGTTCCCATCAATGATCACCCTTAACTACAAAAGGTCTTTAAAAAGATGTGGATTTTTTTTTTAACATATATTAGCTGATGTAATACGTTGAAACACAATTCGCAATTGAAAAAATCACAGCCTGTGGGATATCAGAAACATAAACATGATAGTAAAATGTACATTTATGCATTTTACAAAACAAAAGACAAATATTATTGGAAGCTCTTGATGACACAAACATTAATAGATGTATATATAAATATAAACATAAATATCTCAAGTAAATAAATACGTAAACATTTTTATAGTCACTGAAAACAAACCACACAGACAAAAGAGAAAATTTAATAGAAATTGGAAAGAAGAGGGGCAAAATAAAAAAAAAAAAAAAAGAAATAAATAAAGAGCTTGATTAGTGAGACCATGACTGCTTGGATCAGGATTTCAAGTGGAGTGATGGTTTTCACATCAAGAAGTCTTCAAATTAGTCCATCACCAACAATTGGGATAAAATGCGCGTGCCAATCACAAGACAACAGCTTTATTAAACAGCCAGTAAATTTTCTTACGAAGGGACAGTATTGATTACAACCAAAAAAAAATCAATATGAGTATTTAAAACACTGTTTCAACAGTAAACAAGTTTATGGATAAAAATGAGATATTGAACTAGTTTGAAATGTGATTTTGATGGTCCTACCAAATGTTTACAAAGAAGAAAAATTCTTGACTTTCATCCTCTTCAAATGAAGATTTGTGATTCAGGTAATGAATCACTTTAAATTATAAGGCTGTTCCTTATTTCAATTCATATCTCTTATCAAAAGGCACAATATTTCATTGACATTTCTTCCTTTTTCTTTTCTTAGCTTGTGTGAGTGTGGTATTTGAAAAACAGAAGAAAATATGGGGGCTCTATTGGACAGAAGATTGGTTTCAAAGAAGAAAATATTCACTAATAATAATCTAACGTTACAAGAAAGACCCTTAATTGTCTGTTTAACAGTGTTAAGGCATGGATTTGGACTAAAACTTGACCATAAATCACATTGATAGATTGGGAGGGTTTAAAAAAAAAATTCAAAAATATAAAAATCCAAAAATGCCCCTGATCTATTCATTTTGATTTTTATCTTAGACTTATCATTTCTAACTTTAAATTTTTCCTCTACTCACACTGGTTCAAAGTCATCCAGGTGCCACTTGAAGGTATGGTGGAATAATAAAAGCTCATTATATGGTTGCAAATCCAGGGAAAATTAACAAACCATTTGCATGCGAAGAGACTGATACATACAGTTTTAATTTTGATGTTTCAAAAACATTGGAAAAAGCAACAAAAAGACAAGCACATCTACTAGTACAGTGGATACCTCAAAAGCAGAAGTTTTATTATTCGAAATTCTCAAAAAAAAAAAAAAAAAAAAAAAAAACGAATTTTGCAAGAGAATGTGTCATTTTTTTTTCTCTTTGGCTTTGTCAGAATCAGAATCATGTTTAGAAGTTTTTCAGGTTTGATTCTCTGAATTCAAAGCCGAAATCACCCCATATGGCATAACAAAAATACTACTTGCATCCCTTAAGCAGCAAGCAATGCTAATCCTAGCCCAATAAAGGCTAATCAGTGTGCTAACAAAGTTATGAGGGAGCTAATGCACTAAGAAAGGACTGCCATTAGTAACACAGATACTTGTAGCGACGTGGGACACAGAAAGGGGAGAGTTACTTGTTGAATGCACAGTACACAGTCAGTCAATATGTCCAGCTTTGCCCCTTTTTTGTAATTCAAATCCTTTTACTCGTAATTTGACATTTTAATTCATTCCCATACAGTTCGAATTATGAGGTGTCATAATGATAGTAGAATTAAAATACTAGTTCTATAGCTTTACTGATTTGATTATTGGACCAAGGAATACATAAAATCATGTGATTGAACCAGAATCTTTTCTCTTATAACTGCTATTTTTCGTGGCCCAAAACTATTTGTCTCAAATAAAGATTTATTGCTCACGTATTTGCTGTTTGATTTTAATATCTTCATTAAAATGTCAGTTTCAATTTAAAAAAAATTATTTAGTCCCGTTCTGCCATCGCATAAATCCTCCCTTCTTCATAAGCCTTGTGTAGCCTTCTCAAGGTGCCTGCCATTCTACCAGCCTTTTCTCCACCACCAAATGCTTTCTTCATTTGTCGGAACTGTATTTCCTCTAAAGAGGCTGCATCTGTTTCCCGCATATGATGCTGCTTTTCTCTTGTAAGATGATCCTAAAAACAAAACAGAATTTTACAGCTTATAACAATATGCATGAAAGTATTAATTTTAAAAATGTAAAGAAATATGATTCCTAAAGAGCATACTTGGAATCTCATGAACTGCAAAGAAATTAAATGGAGCAGTGTTACAAGAACCTGATACAACAAGATCACTCATAAACAGAATGCGTAAATGCCAAGCAACTTTTTATGGCCATGAGAAGAGGGAAACTGGAACATCTTGTGATAACTGGAATGATCAAAGGAAAATGCAGTAGGGGAAAACAGGGAGAAAAAATGTGAGGTAGACTAACAAAGTGGCTAAATGTAGGATGAGTGACAAACGCACTAAAATCAACAAGGGTTGAGATGTGTGGAAAGTCATGATTGCCAAAATTATAGAGCAGGGTACCAAAATGATTAAGAAAGCAGTAAACTATAGAGTCTACAAATAAAACTAGATGCCATCTTTGTTGAAGGCAAATTTAAAAAAAAAATACATGTACTTTTATGATTACTTAAAGTTCTTCACCGACGTTTTTGTTATTTACTTCTTGAGTACATCATGCAAAAAGCTAGTAGAAATGATCATCGTAACTCAATATCACCTTCCTTTATCATTCTGTTTTAATATATCTGAGTAATTATCATAAAAATTTAGTACTGTCTGTCAACTTGCTAACCTTGTAGGCTATGTCATCCTCATCTTGGACTTGATGAAAGACTCTGTCCATGGATCCTTTGCCTCGAAGCTTGCTTGCTTTGGTAGATCGTGGGCTAATGCGTGGAGGAGGGGCTGATCTGGCATACCTTTCCATTTGAACTCGTTGTCTTAGCTCATGTTCCTTTCTCAACTTCTCCTCTGCTTCCTTGATTCTGATATTGCAATTGTAAGATGCTGTATAAAAATGTGCCTTTAATATAATCATATCTCTTTTTTAATCATTGGCAGTCCTAGTAGGTTTATTTGCATTTTGTGACCTAATCAATTTTCATGGAAATTCTGAGGAAAAATATTCATGTTTCATTCAAATTGAAATGATAATTCAACAACAAATGGCAGCAATCACTCAAAATATAAATCTGAAGAAGACTTGAAATATTTTTAAAGACTTTTCTGAAGGGATCCATAATTATATTATCTTTAAAAATACAACACTGCCAATATTTTCAGGACTGTTCTAGAGGACCTGTTGAAAGATTATGTCTGATAACGTCATAAAAATGTAGAAATTAATTTGCAGTTACTTCTTCGTTGACTCTTTCTATTTCTCCCTTGTATAGCAATCAAGAAAAATATATTAATCTTAAAAACTGTAAAAGGACATTTTTGCAACCATTGTACATACATACAAATGCATTATAAAAAAAAGGCATTGAATTTATCCTGCTTACTTTTCTTGTCTTTCTTTTCTCCTCTTTTTGACCTCCTCAAAACTAGGAAACATGGGGTTGCCAAGAACGGGCCTTGTTCTTGGAATGGGTTTCAGTGGTGTTACATCTGAGTACTGTACCATGGCGCCATGCCCCCTTGGACAGGAGAAATACCTTTTCCCTTTATATATGCCATTGTGCACTGAGTAAACTGTGAACATAAAGAAATTCAAGCAGAAAATTTTGATTTATAACCTTAGCTAACCTAGATTATGTATGAGTTTGCTCCATACTCCAAAAAAAAAAATAAAATACTACTGGAGAGGGACAAAAAAACTTACCATTGTCATGAAGAGAAACACCAACACACATCTCTGGTGCGATCAAATGATCATCTGCCAAACCAACATACTGAACCACACCTGGAAATAAAATAGAAAGGATGATTAATAAATAAATCCAAAATGCAGTTTGCAAACTGCTATGTAATTCAAATGCTACAAAATTTCAATAGAAAGATAATTGTTCAGGGCAAAATGATATCTGCAGAAGTATGGCACCAGACTAATAGTTCCCTCGTTTCTTCTTTAATTTAATCTTTTCTCATTACATATTTAAGTATTAACATAAATCTGAACCCATTTATCTCAAATAGCCATGATTCAGCATGAAGCGAAATGCTTTGGAAAAATGTAACACCAAAAATCAATGAGTAAGCTTAGCTACATGTTAGATGTATCAGTAGGTAGACCTAAAGGTGTGAAACACCTGAGGATAATGCCATTGACCTTCAATATCATGTAACTCTCATAGAAAGTGATAAGTTAGAACCATGTTTTTATCGTTATCAAGATTTCCTTTATCATAAATTTTGTTCCAAGTCCCCATTCTCCCATGTTATGTTGCCATATCTAATAAAGCCTTTGTCAATTTAGCTTATCTCCTATTTGGCTACAGGTTTGTTGAATACTTCATTGTCTAGATTCTGTAATACTTATTCATCTAGATAATGCACCATAGAATAATGATTGATTCAACTTTTCAAGTTATAGAAGAAAACCTACTACATAAATGCAAACATTTATTTTCAATGTTATTGGTAAATCAAACTCACTTGATGGTTCCTAAATCTCATAATTCTTTAATCAAATGTAGCAGCTAATATTAAACCTACATATTGCTTTCTTCATTCCTGAATCTTTAAACGTCACAAATATAAATTTTTTATTGAGACTTGGAATGAGACAATATGGGTCTGGTTCTTATACTTATCAGATGCTGTTTCTTATGAATAGAAAACTAGATACCGGGGTAACAGCTTTTGTTTAAAGAGCTGAGAAAACTCTGATAAGTAGTATATTTTGTAGCATGCTTACATTAACATGCTATTGTTTAGAAGTAAATTATACAACACATAATTTATGAATGATTCCATTTTATGTTTTATTATTCAATGTGTTGCTTTTGCGTCCAGAAAATTAATTTATCTGAATGCTTTTATGATTACAATTCACACATGCACATTGTTTCCATGACCAGGTAAGTGAACAGCAATGTTGTAAATATTTTCATCATTATGTCTGTTTATAAGTGGCCTTGACTTGCGTTTGTATGTTGCTATGTTCATACCTGTGCAAAATATTTATTACAGAGCATGTTGAGCTTATTCATATGTCGGATTTAAAGAAATAAATGAGCCGTCCATCTTTTATAAAGAATGTAGCATATGAGCCTTTTTAATTTTTAAATTTAATAAACATCTGAATCTCTTGATGTTTTGAATTCTATGGAACATTAAACTTGTCTATGTTAAGGTTTTACTTCGACTGAATTTTCTTACATTTAGAAATTAGATAAAAGATTCACAAAGACATCATTAACGTCACTTTTAATAGCTCTCCATAAAAGTCTCCCAAGCACTACCAAACTGTCTCTTTATACAATAGAGGATTACAGGAAGAGATGACACCTTCTATTCTGATCACCAAGTTGCAATAAGTTTATAACTAAATTATAATAAGACATGTATTTCAACAAGTTTTTAACTGATTAAACTGATGAAAAAGACATCAAATGGACCTTAAAAAAGCAAAATGATGTGAAATGAAATATGAATTCATACTTTATTAGACATAAACTAAATTAATTTCATTCTGCAAAGCGTGCTATTAATATTCTTTACATGAGCACTAACCTTGAAAGGGTTTTGTAGTGTTGACTCCTAAAGTTGCTCCATCTATAAGTACCCTGTCTCCTTTTCGAAGCAAACCCTCTTGGTTGCCTAAAGCAGCAGAATTAACAGCTCTTTCAGAGGATAGCATTGTAATGCTTTCTCCTCCTTCTAAAAATGCCCTCTTCCAAAATGATTTACATGGTGCACATGTACACTCTGTCTGTTTCTAAAAAATAAAGATAGCATGAAATAAATAAAATGCACTTTGCCTTAGGTGGAAAGGAGTACAAAAGTACTTCCATCTTCTAAATATGGATATACCAAGTAAAAAAATGAAAGTGGGTAACAAAATTGAAAGCATAAGATATGAAGCAATATAAATTATGGATGAAGTATTTGTAATTGATAAAAACATGTCAGTTTCCATTTTCGCTGTTACTTTCAAACATTTTTGGCTGTATTTTATCTGTTATGTATATTTTGCACTAATGACCTTTTCCAAAAGAATCAATATGTCTAAGCTTGTTTATAGAACAGAATAGTTTAGTGAACACATTTCTAAAGATTCTAAATTTAATATCTTGAAATAAGCTTCACATTAGCCATGACTAACTAAATTACTCTAATCATATGCTTCCGCTATTATGAGGAGTAAAAGAGTAGTAAGAAATAATATCTACATTGCATTTTGTGAAATTTCATATTTTTCTTCTGCATCTTACAAAATTCATATAGCAGAGTGTCTGTAAGCCACTCACTTGGGCCATCATATCAATTATTCATTGATGCTATAAGACTTAATTTGTATGAAATAAGTGTCATAGAAATTTGAAAAATTGTCCTAGTTTTCTAATGCCACATATAATTATATAAATAAATAAATGAATAAATAATAACAATAATATATGATGATGATGATGATATTAATAACATAACAATAATAATAATCATGATATTAAAATTATTATTATTAACAAATTTTAATTTTAAATAGACTTCAAGTCTTGAACTTTAAAAGAAGAAGTAACGAAGATTCAGAATATTCTTATGTAAGCCAAAATACAACTGGGCACCATGTCACGATGTGTCTTTCTTAAATGGATAGCTTGAAAATCATAGACAGAAATTATCTTCAACTTTCTCCACATTAATGGTAGCAGTTATGTATATCAGACTGGTGACTATATCAAACATTGAAATAGTTAAAAAAAAAAGACTAAAACAATGTTGATATGAATCTCCCCATATTTTGGTCTTTGCTTCAATTCAGTATCCTGTTGGTTTAGTTCTGTTTTTTGCTGTGATGAAGAATGCATGCGTTTCCTCAAACAAAACAAAATGTTGGGCATTTGGGCAAAAACAAAAATTGCTTAGAATTGGAAATAATATCTAGTTTTTCTTTTTTTTTATTGGTATAGCTAGATCTTGGTCTATTTTTATAAATCAAAATAATGATTTGAGTAATATGCAGTGAAACATGGATTCTACAAATTTTTTGGAGAATTTTGATACGTTCAACAAACTTATTTTTGTTCATTTAGGGCAATAACTATATTTAATAATACTTTCTATACATTTACTTTTCCTAATTGCTAAGGTCATGATAAAAATGAGAGATTTAATTGACCACACACAAAAAGAAGAAAATTGCTCGTTCTACTCATACGCACTGAATTTAAACTTTCAAAATGAGTGGAGAAGGGCTGTGCAAGACAAAGCAGGGAAACTAGACTATAATGTAACATTATTTCTAACTTTGATACCAATGCCTGGTTCGAAGATTTAAAACATTTTATTTTCTATTAAATGAGGTGGTAGGTTATAATCAAGTAGAGAGAAAAAAATTGCTATGCCTGTAGCTAGATTTTGACTAGAATTATCAACTCGATTTATTACTGTATAATGTAAAAGTAAATTGACAGGACTAGGTTAAGTGCACAACAAAATACTTGTTTAAAGCCTATAAGTCGAGTAGATAGTACTGATCAAAATCTAGCTTTAGCCTACAGCTAGATTTTGACTAGTACTATCAACTTGATTCATTATTGTATAATGTAAAAGTAAATTGACAGGACTAGGTTAAGTGCACAACAAAATATCTGTTTAAAGCCTATATCTCTATAGACTGAAGTGCAACATATTGTTGAAAAGATTTTACTTTAAAACATTACACTTCAATAATTATCAAGCCTAAAGCTGTCAAATGATCTTGCTCTTTTAACTGTTAATTGTATCAGTCTACAAATATGTAGGCTATACTGTTAGTGGAAATGTATTGGAATTAAGAGGTACAATGGCACAGGCGATTTCACTTTTATTTTTTCAATCTTGAACTCGTTTTCCTTCCATTGCGAATGTAATAAAGTCCAATGTAGTTGAATTGGCTTGTGTTGGTGATGGTTTGGTTTGTTTGTGCTAATTTGCCAATTATGATATCATAAGTGTCAATGGTTCGAGGAACTTTGACGCCATGTCCCTAGGTGCTGGCGAGCTTGACTACTGCCTCTAGTCAGTCTTGGAGAATGTGTTGTGTGGAAAGGACACTTTAGCACTCTTACTCCAGAAGCACCATATCTCTGTCAAGTATATTGATCTAGAGATCTTCTACTGCTACTTCTGTCGCTGTTCACTATGTTAGTATGCACCCAGATATCTTGGTCACAGTAGGGCCTACACTAAACCTATACTTAGGTATTGGAGCTGTCATCATTTCACATGGGGAAAGGGAAGCGTTATGTCAACGTTACTAGTTGCGAAACCAAAAAAAGTTTGTTTTCACTATAATTATAGCGTATCATTTATGGATTTTGTCCTTACAAACCTGATCCAAAGCTGGATTCCATACCAATGTCATGATTGCAAAGTCACAAGCTTTCTCTGGATCTAGCTTTGGATTTACGTGAACAAAACTTTATAATTAATCCATAAAACAAACATTTATTTTGCTTAGATCTATATTTTCTTGCAGTAGAAATCACACCATACCAAGTTATACTAACTCTTCTACTCTGGGCGAAACCTCTGAATGCCCAATTAGTTTGAGCCCTAAAGAGCGTCCCTATGCTTCCATGGTATCACTTCCGGTCCTAGCTCACGAGTCTGAAAAATAAATCGACCTTATGAGTTGGTTATAGAAGGGGAAAAGTAAAATCTGAGCTATCTCAATTTTATCGGTTTCCAATAACTAAAACATAAGAATATTGGTTGTTGTATTTACTCTATTAGGTAAGTTTTCTATTCATCGTTCTTTTAATAAGATCTCTTTAAATTAACATTATAGCAAAGCGAAACGATTTTTAGACGATGTTGTATCTACTTCCAGTTCCAGGAACAGTACATTACTCAGATAAAGCCTACGTTGAGATCATCCTAATAGACCCGAAAATAATGATCTAGACATAGATCTAGGTAGACCTACACAGATCTCTTCCAGACGAAATTCCAAATACTACTTCGTGATCTAAGCAAAAATGTCAACACATGCCTTTGAGTAATTCTTTTCAAAATCACCGATATTCAAGACTGCCCAATCATTCAAGGTAAACTAGATCTAGATCTAGGTCTAGATTCTATATATAAATATACCATTAGTTTTGCTTTTTTCCAGTATCATATCCAATTTTATGTCTCAGACTGACCACCATGTAAACAAAAGAGCCAGGACCGCAATGGGTAAGGAGTCTCTAGATTGACTTACCTTTAGATTTGATTCTTTAGATTTCATTGTTCTAATAATCTAGATCTAGAATCTACCTAGAAATCTAGGACTAGTGGAAATTGATTAGTATCATTTTAACGTGAATCCATTACATTTCATACCTGTAGATGGATTGTAATCTGTTACTCACATCTTTTTGATGGCATTGCGATTTTATAGTTCTGTGCAAATATTTTTTATGTCTTAAATCTGTGCCTTCAGCTCTTGATTAAATCAGTTGATAGGGATTTTAAATTTTACTTGTGGCTTTATATAGAGTCACACTCTACATAGAGCCGGACACTATTTAGAGTCACACTCTACATAGTGCCGGACACTATTCAGAGTCACACTCTACATAGAGCCGGACACTATTCAGAGTCACACTCTACATAGAGCCGGACACTATTTAGAGTCACACTCTACATACTCTACATAGAGCCAAACATAACATACAATGATACATGTAACTTGTAAGTCTACATAGACCACGAGACTATGTAGAGTAACACTTTAAGAAGATTTGTAATTGGCTGGGTTAGGATGTACGATGCAGTACATGTACGTAAATAGGTGAAGAAAGTGAAACTTTCATAACCGTTATATATAAATCTTTTTTAAAATGTGTTTTACTTACTCCTTCTATAAGAGTTTGACTATGGTTGTTAGGATTCCAAATTCAAAATCAGATAATAAATCAATTTTTAAATTTAATTTACATATGGTGCATTGCCAAGTAAGGAAACTCAAAAACTATCAAGCATATTATGAGGCTCAGTAGGTCAATATTTAAGTGCCTGTAACTCCTTATTTACAAATAATTTTAAATACTTTAAAGAAGGAAAGTAGTTAGGTCTTTTGTGAACATTACTCAAAATAAATTTCTTGCCCGTTACAAAAGTATTGACAGAGTTATTGCCCTTTATTTTTAGTTATAGTTCTTTTCATCAAACTAAACTACATGTATTTACCGCTTGTGAATGCATATTTTGAGTTGAGTTGAATAGAAGAAAAAGTCATGCTTAGTTGATGATCTAAAATGGATGTCACAGTTTGAGATTTTTAATACTCAAAACATGGGTTATTGCCCTTGATATCACTATGTTGATGAGAAAAGCCAATGAATCAGTTTCCAAGTATCAAATCTTAAGATACCATGAACCAACATTAGCTGTTTTAACCATTCAAGTGAAATGTATCATTTTATTTAGCAACTGCTTTGTTGAAAAGTAAAGACTTTTGTTACTTTAAACGTGAAATCAAGTAAGAAATGATATGTTAAAGTTTGGTTTAAATATTCCGCAACCACTTTTAAAGCAAGCAAGCATGACCAGACAGAAATAAAAAAAAAAAAGATTTTAAAAAGTGAATATGGTTTCACAGTCTATGTTTATTGATTATGTCCATAATATGCTACATGGTTAATTAATTAATTACTGCTGTAAAAATATAAAACTGTCAAAAATATAAACCTTATTATTAGAAATGATTTTGACATACAAAGAAGAGCTCAAAAGCTATATAATTTCAGTAAATTTTAAAACACAAAATCCATCAAGTGTTTATGTCATCTAGACACTGAGGGTTTAAAAGAAAAAATATTCAATTTCATGTCAAGAAGGCATTAAATGGCATAAATTTTATTATTACCAAAAATTCAGAATGTCTCCAATATTGAACTAAATTACAAAATAAGAACCTAACATTTCTCATTCAAACCATAGTAGTATAGAAATTAGCATTATTCTTCACATTAATACCCATTAAAACATGATAAAAGAAACAAGATACATCACAAAAAGGACAATCGATTGGTACTGAAGTCAAGGTCTTCGTAGGCCCTGCATAGACATGATCTAACATTTCAATGGATTCATTGCATAAATTGAGCTAGAACATTGTTTAAGTCTTTACAGTTCCGGTACCATCAAATTTTGTAAACCCAAGCTTCATTAATTTGGCTCTAAACTTTCATGAAAGTTTTCACTACCAACATTGATCAACCACTGCAATATTTTACATGTACATATAGTTTCTTATAAACATACTAAAGAAGGTCTAGTCGAGGCAAAATCAAGGAACGTGGCGTTTCTTGGCTTTTATACACCTTGAGGATAATATTACTTTAGTAGTGACTTCACAAAAAGAACTCTTGTTCTTTTTGGTACGATTTAAACAGTAGCTCAAAGCTGTCTAGAGTGGCAAAAAACGACCCAACGGCAAAACGCTCCATTTAAGTTCACTTTCAGCTACGATAATCTAAATTTATTCGAATCTACTCTTTTTACTTTTCAAATAGCTTTTAAGATGGCAACGTTAGCTCTCGATCTAAATCTACTCCCGCTGGATGTGCATTCGCATGGATAGTAGGCTACTGGCAGTGGCAGGCTGAGGCTGGCGCTGAGTGGCGCAAAACTGGTCTTTGTCTCGTAGTCTTTTGTTTCTGTCACAGAAGAGCTCAGCTGTTACTCTGAATAGTGTGCAGAGCTCTATCAGTCTATGTAGAGTGACACTCTATATAGTCACTTTGTTTTTTTTTTTTTGTGTGTAAATATTTCACTTCTTAAGTTCTCGTCACTCTTCGCGCTGGACAATATTAAATTTCATTCTCAATGACTGTGGTGCTTCAAGAATGATTTGGCAACCGTTTTAGCTAAATCCAGTCAACTTAATGAGTACCAGTATTAATACTTCTTTTATACTTATATGATCCTGCATACACATGAATCAAATAAAATATATACATGAATCGACCCAAACTATACAGAACATTGTATAGAGACTTTTGAAACTTTTTTACATAACACTATTATTTATTAACAGAGATTTTTTTTTCTTATCTGCTAAGAACCTGTCGCAAATCTATTGTTGATGTAAACGTTGTGGAGGTTTATTCTGTTCCTAAAGAGTTGTAAGTTGATATCAGCGAACTGCAATCTTTCATGCTATTTGAGAGAGGTGTCAAGAGTTATTTAGTGTGGACCAACTATTGCCATCACAGTAGCTGTGCCATTATGGAATCATATAAATAAAAATAACAATTAATAATGGGTAACCTGTATTCATGATATTGATAAATATTGTATTTTGGGGCTAGGATCCAAACAGGTTTTCAGTTTACCATCAAAAAGTTTGAACTTTTATAGATCTAGTACATGCCTTGGACACGGTAATTCAGTCTCTATACAGTAGCGGAGCACTTAGTTTTCCTACACTGACCTCTTGACCAGGGTCATTAATTTTGCCTGACAGGTGAAATACTGGTGCCGGGGCTCACTCCTGGCTGTGCTGCCAGCTCACTGCTTATCTGCCGGCTAATCCGGAATTTGTTCTATAAAATTACAACACTCACGATCTTCTAACATGCATTCTTTTAGTACAAATCCTGCCTAGAAATATATCAAATAAAAGCTAAGCATGTTCTCTTTAAGACGCTTTTGTTCTCCTCACTCTAAGTTTACGGAATCAAAAACTGCAGTGCTTTACGCTATACTCATGCTTCAAGTATCATATTTGTATTTTGGTAAATTGAAAGATCGTTTTTAAAAAATCGGAACGTTAACTTTTTAAAAAATTCTTACATCATTTTGATCAACAAGGATTAGCAAGTCTTCGTGTGAAATTTCAAGTTGCTAGTATTATTCGTCTTTAAGCTATAGTCCGTTTATGACGGCTGTCGATCATTATCCACGTCTGTGGATGTTTCTACAACAAAAAAATCCTGATAATTCTATGTTTAGGAGCCAGATAAACTTAAACTATACTTATATTTAAATTAATAGTGAAAAATTAACTGATTTTGATCTTTTTCATGAAAATGTTGTATGATAAAAAAAGGTATAGTTAAATTTGCAAGTGTTGTGAATTTGCACGTATCTATAGGTTGTGGCGTAAAAAGATATCATCGGCGGCATATATAATTTTATTTCGTAAATCTATTTGCACTCTTCATTTTGAAACTTTGTGCATATTTTGGTATTAACTTTATTTTTATTTCAACTAATCTTGGAAATGATTTTCACATGACTTGTTTAAATAAACTATGTCGAGCTTGTGGATAGAGGAGTATAAATAATATCAAGAGAACCTAACCAAAGACGCCATTTATGCACGAACTTTAAAAATGATTTGCTGTTGTGTCATCTGATTAATATTGACAAAGACTGTGATTTTTGGCAATCACATTTGACATGTCACTAGACAGACGACACTCGCACAACACAGTCAAACCAAGTTAGAAAGGCACTGTCTACCAATCATTGAGAGATGTGGCTTTGGCTTGGAGTAGCCAGGTGAAATGTTGCATGCAAAGATTGATAGATGGATGGTAGGAAAAAAGGACAAAAGTGCCATTTTATGGGCAGTTCTTGCAGCCCATAGGCTGCAGAATGCTCCATCTGTCAAGTTGTTCGTGACCCATCGCATAAAGAAAGGAACAAAATAGTTTCGTGGTATATTTGTATACACAGTAAATGGCAATATATTTTAAACTCATTTCTCTCTAATTGCAAGTTCGACAATCCCTTCACAATAACTTACGTAGTTATCTAGCGCCCTAGAATTACTACAGGTGAAGAATTAAATGTTGCTTGATATTTAGAACCAACAAAAAAGCTGATTTAACTTTTGATTTTATTTTTGTCACGATTTTGTAAAAAAATACGACCTAAACAAAAAAAAATGTTTCACATAGCGGAACAATATATTAAAATTTTAGATGACTCATATTGTTTCTCCCTTTAAAAATTTACATCACTGTAAAGATCGTGAAATAAATTTTTCATTTCTTTAACTCTCAGAATGATTCTGCCTGTATTTTCTGTGCTGTTTGCGTTTTAAAATGATGCAATTAAGTCTGTCAGTGAGAGCGAAAGTGCTAACCCGACCAGCGTGACCCCATAATGACCCCGTGCAAAAGGTCAAGTCACCAGCCAAACTAAGTGCTCGCTCTGAAACTACTGAGTGGAGTGTGAGCTGTATTACAACTTTATTATATAGATAAGTCCCCTTTAAAATCAGCAGACCAAAAAGAATTCTTTTTATGGTCTATTTTCTGAGGCAATTCCTATCAAGATATTTGTAACTTATTTGGAATAATGCATCGCATCTAATCGTGAAGGTGCAAGTCACATCGTGATAAATCCTATGATGCTTATAAACTTTCATTATTTTATGCATGATGCTATAACCATATTAAAGGATTAAGATATATAAAATAATTTTTTTGTTTCGTAAGAAGAAGGGCATATTATGCACATTCACCTAGTTCGAAATTTTTAGAAAAAAAATTATCTGGCACCAGTCTGTAGCTGTTGCAGTACATATTTTATTGAACTGAGTTGAATTTGATTTAAAAACAAAAAACAAACAGATGTCTGAGATATATATATTTATATATATTAAATTGCAATGAAATAAACTAATTAATTTTGCATTGAACTGTTGAAAATATCTGTCTTAACCTACTTGATTATTAAACTAAAAATGCTAATTCGAAAGCAGAAAAAAACTTCTTGAATTAGATTTAGAGTTACAATAATATTTTTTTTTCTTGGAAATAAAAAAAAATAAAGATTGTAAAATCAATATTATCTTGAGAAAGAATTTTGTAAAATGTGATTTGATGAATATAAAACAAAAAATGTGAGCCTTTAAACTTTCACAGACTAATCCCAACTTATCTTACTTTGATGTTTCTTTGTCTTTGTCAAGATACAAGAGAACTGCGAAAGGAAAGGGAAAAATCAAACTAGTGAGCTAAAATCTCTGTCGCAGCTTTTTACAGAAATGAGTGGCAAGTTAGTTCGAAGCACACAAAAAAAAACAACAAAAAAACAACCACAAACAGACCAGTTTTTTTGGGTCAATAAACTCGGATGTATTTGCTAATTGACCAACACATATGCATATTTTTGCTCTTTCTTATACTATGACCTCTCCATTGTGATGATTTGCTCATGGTATCAATCTTTATTACATGAATTTTTCTTCCTATATCCATCTCTTAGTCTGTCCCTCCTATTCCTGATCCTCAAATTTCTTCTCTTTTCATAACTTATTTTGTATATCTCCAAAATGTGAGGAGCAAAATAAGGATTTTTATGCATAGGAGAAAAACAAATATGATGCAGCATGGAACCTCTATTTACACTGAAATAAATAAGCACATTGTACCTGTTTCTGATTGTAATTGGAGACACTGAGCATATTGTGAAAGATTATTTTGTTTGTTTTTTTTTTTACAACTTTAGTTTAAATATTTTATTTTTATCCTCACCTGTTGCAGAAGTAGATATGAGTATTGAAGTGCGTCTAAGGGATTTTAGGTAAGATGCTCTGACACAGATTTTCTAAAATTTACCCTCATATATTCAACACCCTTTTCCTTTGAATCGGCAATTGCCTGATAATCTATTTTTGCTTTAATGAATACTCATACAAAGTGACATATTTTTTATATGTCAACTCATCACAATTCTCGTTCCCCTCCCACCAACCTTTCCCCTCATTTGCTTTTTTTCCTGTTTCTTATTTTGTTTTGAGAATTTTTTTATAACTCTTGACTATGGTGAAAGATTTTATTGTAATGTTTTGTTTTGTTTTTTTTTTATCTGAAAAATCTCTCTGATTGTTAAATGAAAACAATATGTTCATTTGTTTTGACTAACATCAGAACTTTTCTATATTTGTAAAGACTATGAGAAACAAACACACCAAGCTGCTGCTTTCACTGTTTGTTGTTTACCACAAGTAATGCACTTCAAATCCTTTACTTCTTTTGAAACACAATTTTGATGTGCTCTGTTATGAATGGGTTTAAATTTTGTTTTGTTTTTTAATCAGCCTAGATTTGTGAATCTCTTGATAACCGAATAATGGTCATGAAATTTATTTTGTTAAATACATATCTAAAATATATCATTTTTAAAGCATTTTGTTTTTAAGAGCATTTAAGAAATTTGATGAAAGTTTGAAGTTTCTTTTTACATAAGCCAAATATTTTTTTTTATATTGCAACATGCCTGAAAGTTGAAATGAATACAACCCATTATTTGCGTGAGTAAATGCACAGTGATTGGTTTTAGTCATTAGAGCAATACTGCTCCCCAAAAGGCAAACCGACGTATGTAAAGATTTTGTGCTTTCGGAAACAAATGAAAAAAAACATTCGAAGGTCAGGATAAAAAACTTCAAGTACGTTGATTTGACAAGTAAAAAAAAAGTAACGATTAAGATACATCTTTCTGTCATTTACTCAAGTTGGATTAATACTTTAAATAGTCAGTTTATGCAAATAAAATAGAAAACATGTTTTTGTCAGATATGTCGGCCTGCCACTGGGGGGCAGAATAATGGGGAAGAGAATGTGTTACAAAGAGTTTCTGAATGTCTTATTGCATTAAATTCTAACAAATCAAAAGAAAAATTGATATGGTTTATACAGTATGTATAAAATAGAAATTTTTATATCAAAATTTGAGTAAGTGTATGAGGATTTTTACATATGTGATTCAGCTAATTGGTAACAATATTGACTGTAATAATCTTAATAATTTCAGCAATTTGTTTCATGTTCATTTAGTCAAACACCTAAATTATACAAGCTTGATATCCTTATTTAAGTTTGAAATACCTTCCTGATTTTTTCTTAAGCTGAATTAATATCATTTGTTTCCAGTGGTAATTTTTAATCCACTGCTAAGGCTCTGCCTTAACCAGTTTTAAAAAGCCCTTTGTGTTATTGTGCTCATACATTATAACCTCATCATCTGCACCCGCTTAATACTTGCATCGTGTAAAACTCAGCACAGGCAAGACAACAATATTGTCATCCATAAAAAAATTTAAATCAACAAAACATGGTTATGCTTGCAAACTACTGTGAATCTCAATCTCTCTCTCTCTCTCTCTCTCTCTCTCTCTCTCTCTCTCTCTCTCTCTCTCTCTCTCTCTCTCTCTCTCTCTCTCTCTCTCTCTCTCTCTCTCTCTCTCTCTCTTTATCCGCTACTTTCCCTGGGTGAAAACATAAAACTTTTTCCACGCCACTGTTATCATGCCATGTGAAATAAATGATTTATCAAAGAATTCAATTCATCGTGAATAAAATTCATGAATGAGGCTTTGTAAAATAAAGTAAGTAGTAGTAGTAGTAGTAGTAGTAGTAGTAGTAGTAGTAGTAGTAGTAGTAGTAGTAGTAGTAGTAGTAGTAGTAGTAGTAGTAGTAGTAGTAGTAGCAGCAGCAGCAGTAGCAGTAGCAGTAGCAGCAGCAGTAGTAGTAGTAGTAGTGGTGGTGGTAGTATTTGGCCTCTTTAGCTCTCTCTCTCTAACTCTCTCTCTCTCTCTCTCTCTCTCTCTCTCTCTCTCTCTCTCTCTCTCTCTCTCTCTCTCTCTCTCTCTCGTATGTTTGTAAGACTAGCTTTTTTCAGTCCAATGTATCGATTCTCTGATTAAGATATTGTTAGGGAGATTGGGCCAGCAGGCGTCCCGTGTCGATGAAGCAGTCCCTACATAAAAAAGGGTAGAGATTGAGTGAATGCATAAAATCAAACGAATTAATTTTATAATTTATGTGCCTTGCTCCTAACAAGACTTGCATCGTTTCAGCTGCCAAGGTAACTAGGGCGGAAACTAGTTGAAGTTTAGTGAGTATCCTTTGTATCCCCTTATACGCGCTTTTTTGCATTTCTATCTTCGTCTTCGTAACTTTTTTTTTAGTTTATTATCGCGTTTTCTCTTTCAGTATTACCATACTCAACTAGTAGTAGTAGTAGTAGTAGTAGTCCTAGTATCTGTAGCAGTAGTGGCAGCATTATTAACAGTAGCAGCGGTAGTGTATGGTAGGCTGTCAGGAGGCGTATGAGTATTTTATATTTATGCTGTTTGAATGCGTTGGTAAAATAATTTTCGCTGACTGTGACTCTGTGAGGCTATTCCAAAGCGATTCTTATTTTTATGATGCTGTGCCAACTCCATGCTTATTCATCATGACTCTGTCATAATGCGAACGGTTTTGTAATCATAGTGTGTTGCAAATCCTTTTTTTTTTTTTTTATTGTGGCGTTTTTCCAACTCGATGCTTATTTTCTTATGTGTGCTTTTAATTACATGAACATTAACAATTATCTTTCATGTGAATAAACCGCTACATTGTTATGGCCTTATCTTGTTTGCATATTGTACTTACAGTGTTTTAATGCGCTGATTGATTTTATTATCATAAATATTTTGTCCCGAATGTCATGTTAAGGTGGTGCTTTGAAGTTATTCCAGAGTAATATTGTGCTCATGATGTTAGGGATTGTAGATAAAACGTGATTCTCGGCTTGTATCCTCCATTCGGTTAAAGCAATGAAGTACACAGAGAGAGAGAGAGAGAGAGAGAGAGAGAGAGAGAGAGAGAGAGAGAGAGAGAGAGAGAGAGACAGACAGACAGACCCCCCAAAAAATATAACATAGTGAAAGCTAATCAATCGAAAAAAGATAAGAGAGAGAGGGGGAGGGGGGGGGGAGAGAGAGAGAGAGAGAGCAAAATTTGTTCCTTCTCATTCAACAATTTATAGACTAAGTAGCAGATTCAAAATAAGGTTCCCGCTTTAAAGAAAAGCGTATAGTCACAGAAATACTAAGGAAGTAATTTGATACAATAGCAACCGGTGGCTGTACTTCTTGTGTTATTATCCGGCAAGCAATTACATTCCTTACAGCCGTGACATTTCCTTTTATTGCCCTATAGATCGTGCGCTGTGCTGGGGACTTTGGCGGAAAAGGATTAGTGCATGTGTTCGTAATTATTGTCGACCGCCTAGTTTGGATTGTGGTAACTTATGACATTTTCTCTTTGCACCATTTTTTTTTTCCTTTTAGAAGTGGGGTATTGAGTTTGCACTGCTGTATATTTGGCTTAACATCAATATCAGTTTTGGCGTGAATGCTTTCAGAAAAGATCGGCCCAACCATCGCCTCTGACGTGTTGAACTTGAAGTATACTTTTCTTGTGTAATATTAATTCCAGATTGTCAAAATAACAAACGCGTTGTTATGTAAAAGGATGCGGTCGTCTAATAATAATAATAATACTATATAGTCATTGAACTGTTTCAGAATTGCTGTAAATTCTCCGAATCGACTTGCATTGTTTTTTTGTTTTGTTTTTGGGTTGTTTATTTTTTTTGTGGACTTGAAATAGAGAGAACTAACCTGTGTTAGAAAATTATTTCTTGTTTGCAATTTCAATACAATTTATTCCGTCTAAATCTTGGGGATTGAGAGAAGAAATTGTTTCAGCAACAAGTTATCCTGATGATCGTTCGAAACTGAATCTCGGAATTTGATGTAATTCTTAGAAATTCAAAATGAAGGTAAGCTTTTGTATGAAATTTCTCGACCAACTAACAGATTTTATTTAATATCCCATAAGCTTCATGTTTAATTACTTAACATCATTCAAGTGGATTTTAATGATTCAACAGGTAAATCGCCTTTATGTTTACCTTTCTTACGTTGAGATGAGAAAAGAAAAAAATGGGAAAAGTCCAAATCGCACGATTCGTATGAAATTAAAAACAAGCACGCGACTTTTCTTTTGACCTTTAAAAATGGTATCAATTTTGCTTTCCAGTTTTTTAGTCACTGCTTTTTTCCTTTTGCGTAGTTGTTTTCCTTTGTGTACACGATGCTTTCTTATAAATTGTTAATTTTCTTACAACAGAGGATCATTCTGTGGCAGCAAAGCAACATTCTTTTCGAAATCAGTTATCTGCCTTGAAATGACTTGCTGATAAGGATATTTTTAAACTTCTAAACTCCATACACATCAAATAGTGATCCTTATCACCGTAAAACAAAATAGTTTGCCACAAGATAAATGAGAGGATATTTACAACTTTTCGTGGTCAAACATGTCGTTTTAATTAGCAGCGTAAATTATGATCAAGTTCTATTTCAGGTTCTTTGTGTCCGATTTTTTATGGTCAGTCTGTGAAGTATACCGTGAAGGCACAGGGCTCACTTACATGTATACAAGTTCTGCGTTGTGGCGTGAACTCTCTAATTTTATATTTATTTTATGCTTCTGTCACTTTCTGTTAAAACCTCTCTTGAATTACATTTTCACAATCTCATCAATTTTCCCTCGATGCTGGAAAGGGACTTTTGGCCTCCGACAGATGATTAGTGCCGACAAGCTGTTGCCTCCCGATTGTTTCTCGGTACTGCAAGCTAACACCAATTTTCGCTGCAGATGTAGACTTATCATTGAAACCTTTTTACGCACCGGTCCATAACTTATTTGATTATTTATAATACATTTTACTGAGTCTCACATTCCTTCACTTTGACAGGCGATGGGGTTTTCTCTCTTAATATTTTTCACATTCAGTTCAAAACAGCTATGTATTGAACTTCTTAATTTTGTAAGTCAAAGCGTTTAGATGAAGCTTTATGAATATCTAACCTGCATCTAGATCTACATTATGTATAAAGAATAAAGGATTGGAGAGGAAGTCGGGAGATCGAGCGTTTTAGCTACGCTCGCAGCAAGGACATAGAGTAAAATCATTCCTTCGTGTTAAGACCACATTAAGGTTAGTGATTTTTTTTAAAAGATCCATTTTACTAGAGTTACAAGACCGTGCTCCAACCAATCCCCGAAGACCCCCGAATACATATCGATGTAGTCAGCTCTTCAACCATGAAATCAATGTGCTCTTGAGAAGAAACAGCTAGGGATGAGTCATGATTTACAGCTTTATTAATCGCTTTCATCTGCCAGGCGTAATCTTTCTTGCAGTAGTGCCAGCATTAGACACCCATTCCTTGGCGAACTATTGCTACCATTAATCCATGTCTCATCCAGATACAAGTTGAGTTCAAATTACTTCTTTTCTTCAAGTTTTCTACAATATCCGAACCTGACTATCTGTACAGCAAAGCGTCCTCCGGTTTCCGTTCTGCTTTTTATAATTAAATCCATTTCTTTTAAGAGCTCCCACGGAGAGCATTTACTGAAGTAGGTGGATTTATCGTTGTGAAGTTTCTTCAAATGTCAGCCTGTGAACACAATAAAGGCCTGACGGAAAAACGGCATCAGTGTCGAATCAGTCTAGTATAATGCCCTGGCCTAACTTGCCTGACCGTTTTCTCCCTGCTTCAGCCCCTCAACCCACTTTCTTATTGCTGCCCTCTCTATTTCTGTTTGTTGACCAGCTCTCTCTATAGTTTTCTTTATGTTGTACAACAGCGGACTCCTCTAACCCTTCGTAACAAATCTTTCATACAGTCTAAAAAAAAAAAAAAGAACAAGCTTGCTTCATCTTTTTGTCGAACATGATTTTAGTAACGTGAGTGCGAAAAGTGACCGAAGTCCAAGTTTTTCTGGTATTTATTGTCTCGCTAAATATTTGTGCATATTTTTTTTATTTGGGGTGGGGAGAATATTTGAAGAAAAACATCTATCCAACCCAAAGTGTTACGGTCCTTTAACGTTTTGATCCTAGTAGCCACAACAACCTGCAGACAAAAGCGTCCAAAAAAAAAAAAAGAAAAGAAAAAGGCAGATAGCCGTTGCATAATATGTGCGCTTGGAAAAATTGAAAACGCCATCACCAACGCCCCACAACCATCAACAATGGCAGGTACCGTAACTGAACTCTTGAGCAAGCTTGTTATAAAATTCAACACCACTGATAAGAAATAGATAGAGAGGGTCTAACGGTTATTGTTTTCTTTTTTGTTTTGTTTTTTTCTCTTGAAATGCGGATCGTCCAAACTGTGGTCGATGTTATATTAACGGTCTTTTTCATGCAGCAATATAAACGTTTTATTTAAGCTTGATAGCAAGTTTTCATTATCTTTCTCTGTGCTATGATAAACATCATTTTCATGTGTAGTATAGTTAGACTTTTTACAGTATAGTGAACCTTGTGTTAATATACTTTTGTTTATTCATGGCTTAGGCTGCTGCGCGCACTAGCCCCACTACCAAAGTATTGGCCTTGTGTGTCAAGCTGAAAACGCTTAACATAAACACAAACGCCAATTTATTATGTACATATCATGAAGCGTTTAACTTTATGGCAGAGAATAATGTCATGAATTGAACTATTTATCAGATAACCGAGCAGCACATCAAGTGAAATTGATCATAATTTCAAGACTTTAAAAAATTTACGTACTTGATTTCTTTCTTAATAATGGATACACAAACACGAATTTTGACTCAGTTGCTCACAAAATTACCCACACTTACACACCATTTTTGGTGTAAGGGAGCTTTGCATTTTTTCGCCATAAGTCCTCTTTCTTTTATACCGGTGTGTTTTGCAGTACTTGAGTCATTGTGCACACAGCACAATGTCCGAATGATTGTGCCGTTAAGCGAACGATTTGAGACAGCTATGATCAAATCAAGGTTTCCTAAGCGATTACTGAATTTGGATTTAAGTCTGTAAGGTTAGGCGCGCACATGGGGAACTCATTTGTGCAAGTGTTTAATTACCGGATTGTAACCAGTTAAAAAATTACACTGTATTAAAAATTAAAAGAAAAGAAAATACCACGCCACAGCTCCAGCGTCTAATGACAAAGACATTTTTTTACTCCTTATCCTCAAAAAAAAAATTTTTTTTTTTCTGGCAATCGAAATGATACTCAAAATGTTATGTTTTCCCACTAAACTAGGATGAAGCGCACACATAAGATCAAATTGTCTCCTGTCCGGCCACTCTCCTTTGGAATGCAACCCTCCCCTCCCAAACACGTACACTTACAGAGAGACTAACTGTACTAGAGTGCGATACAAAATAGGTTGTGAACGTTTCATTACTATCATCGAAAAAAAAAACGATCCTCTTTAACAAAGATCAAAGAAAAGAAAAAAATGTTTTCAAGTTCACAGATCGTAATCTTGTGTTTCACATCCTTTTTTTTTTATGGAACATTCTTAGAATTCACACTAGATTCATATTTACCGTGGACGATAGAAGTCTTTTTTGTTGATGTGCAAAACCATCTGGTGTATATGCAACAAGAAGGATTAGCTTTATCACAATCGAGACCACTCTACACTTAATTGTGTACTATTTACTGATGTTATCTAAACGGCCACCAGTGACGGTGTGAGCGAAAAGCCGTTGTGTCTGTTCGAGACTACTTCAAATGCCCCTCTCTATCTTGAATGCTAAAAAATACAATTTTTTAATTAACTTCATCTTGCCTAGTCTAACCAAGAGAGACTGAAATGCAAGTAAGAGATAGCAATCCAGGAATCACAAAGGTGGTCACATTCGGCCTACTTACAGTGAATGGATACACATTCATGCTTTTAAGGTTACGGGTGTGCCTCAGCCCTGACACTTAGGGGAAGATAATTTGGTGTTTTCGGCACTTTTGTTTATTGCTTTTAATTCTCTGCCAAGGATGTGACGAAAGCTAAAATGACCCCTATATCCACCAGTTTCTATAAGATAATGTTTCTGGATCAATGACGTCATTATCCCCATAGATTAAAAACTAGGTCAACACGATACAGTTATTTTGGAAACCAAATTTTAAAAAAAATGGCACAGTGTTCATTTGAAAAGAAAAAAAAAGACAAAAGCAAAATATATATATAGTGAATTTATTGCACGGTCTTTCACTGCTTTATGGGGTGTGGCCTAATTAGATGGAGACAATGTAATACTGTTGTCAGGTTGTCGTCCTCTGGCTCTATGCACGCCGTTATTAAAAAAAAACATATTTACTGTTGGTAACAGTAATGATGACAATAGTTCAATTTGTTTTTTTGTTTTTTTAGGAAGCCACTCAACTCATCTAGTAAAAATACCGACTTGATCATAGAGAGTCCGCAGCTTCAGGGTGAAAAACATTCTTGCTTGGGACACGCTGTTAAGTTGTAGTTCCTCACTTTATTAGCTCCCAAGAAAAGTCGGCATTTTGGTATTTTATATCGAAGCGTTTTAATTTCGTTTCTCAGATCACAGTGCTCCGAGGATTCGGACGATGGCAGTGGCGGGGCTTGCCTGGACTCAGTGCCACTGATGATGTGCGGAGACAGCTTTGAGATGGACGAGAGTGATCGGCTGGTGAGAGAGAGACGCCGCCGGGCCAAGGCAGCCAGCAACCTCTGGCGTCTGCTCTCGCTACGCTGGGCGGGATTTTGCTCGAGGTGAGGAAAACATATTTTGTATTATCTGGAATTAGCCAAAGAAAGGCAGTTGAGGTCATATACGGTATAGGTTCATGTTCGCATCCATGCAAACCATTACTTTGTTTTGAACTGTGATAGTATTTATTGCTGCTGCTGCTGCTGCTGCTGCTTCTTCTTCTTCTTCTTTTTCTTCTTCTTCTTCTACTTCTTCTTCTTCTTCTTCTTCTTCTTCTTCTGCTTTTTCTTCTCTCTCTCTTTCTCGCTCTCTCTCTCTCTCTCTCTCTCTCTCTCTCTCTCTCTCTCTCTCTCTCTCTCTCTCTCTCTCTCTCTCTCTCTCTCTCTCTTCACTCTGCCCCTCTCTTATTAAATTGTCCTCGTATCTTTGCAAACCAAAGAGGAAATATAAAAGCAGAGAAATCCATTTACTTTCCACACTTCTTTCATTCATCGCCACTCTCTCTCTCTCTCTCTCTCTCTCTCTCTCTCTCTCTCTCTGACTATCTTTCTGCAGTATTACAGTCTGTCTTTGTCTCTTTCCCTCCCTCCTCTTTTATTCGAAATAAAAAGCCTTTTCACGTATGGGCCAACCGTGTTAAATCTTCACTGTGGTAATGTTTTATTGCATATTGATTCGCTCGATCCAGCTGGGTTTAATCTGACCTAATAGCTTTTATTTGAGAGGGATGGTGGTGAAGCAAGGGTCGATAGATGAGTGGATGGAGCAAACCTGATTTTGTTTGAGCATATGTACATGTAGCTTTCTGATTGAAAGTGCAAGATAGAGGATAGGATAGAGAACCCCCTTTTTTAATCTTATTCAGCTTCCTATCCATCTGATATTCAATAGTTTCATATTAATTGGTCTCCCCAAAGTCAGCGTCTCATTTACAAATACAAGTATGTAAGATTGAGAGATTGGCTGTCTCGTTGTTTGCAGTCAGCTTTAGCTGTGATTTAAGTCTAAAATCGGACGCGATGTGTTAAAATATGAGATCCTGCAAGTAATGCAGTGGTTCTTAACGTGGATTCGATCGAGCCTGTAAAAAAAAACATATCTACCTTGATATTTGAAATAAAAATTATATTTTATTTCACTAAAGAGGGGTTCGGTGAATCCGCATATGAAACTGGTGGGGTTCGGTTCCTCGAACAAGGTTAAGAACTACTGATGTAATGTATTTTTTTTAATATTGGAGAATTCTCTTTTACGAGTGATACAGAAATATATTATTTTCTTATCTAAGATCCTTGTGATATATTGTCAATCTGAATACCCCCCCTCCCTCTCTCTCTCTCTCTCTCTCTCTCTCTCTCTCTCTCTCTCTCTCTCTCTCTCTCTCTCTCTCTCTGTCTCTCTTTCTCTCTCTCTCTCTCTCTCTCTCTCTCTCTCTCTCTCTCTCTCTCTCTCTCTCTCTCTCTCTCTCTCTCTCTCTCTCTCTCTCTCGTCGCTGTGCTCTGCAGGGTTCTTAAAATGCTTTGACTTCTAATAAACCAAGATGCTTTTTTTTTCTACATTAATCAAACTGATTGGAATGCATAATAAGTTCTAGTTGTTATGATTGCACTGAAAAAAAAAACTACTACTATTACTACTACTACTACTACTACTACTGCTGCTGCTGCGACTGCTACTGCTACTGCTACTACTACTACTACTACTACTACTACTACTACTACTACTACTACTACTACTACTACTACTACTACGACGACGACGACTACGAAGACGACGACGACGACTACTATTAGTATGGGAGTATAAGCAGGATCCTATGTAGATCTCAACAGATCAGAGTAAATTGCATTGGCATTGCAATGGACATATATTTTTTTGGTTTACTCTCTGTAAAATGGGTACTGAACTACATGCTATGCATAGAACGTATGAAAACTATTAATCAACCAAGAAATTCTATATTGATAATTGATGGAATGTTAGTAATGTAGTAGTAGTAGTAGTAGTAGTAGCAGTAGTAGTAATAGTAGCAACAACAGCAACAGCAGTAGTAGTAGTAGTGGTAGTGGTGGTTGTAGTGGTTTTGGTGGTGGTGTTGGAATATTACGCTGCTTGTAACAGCAACAACTCTATAAATATTATTTTTAAGTTGTAGCAGAGGTTATCTTGAAACATTAAAAACAGCAACATTTTTGCATCCTCAGTTATAACAATGTATTGCCAATGAAGCTGAAGGAATTGAACCCCTAGTGAAATTTAATCAGTGACGCAAAAATATATCAACTCAATCAAATTCAGACTTTCTTATGGATATACACATATAGAGCAATTGGCGTAATGTAAGCCAGTTTCTTATGTTTGCCAGTTTTGTTGCCCTTTCATTTGTTTAGCTTCATTCTGGTAGATAATGATAATGCAGATGACTCAAGATCAAATAAATTCTTTTGTTCTCTATGGATAAGCAGAATTGAGTAATTTTAGGATTTTTCTCCTTACTCAGATGAAACTGAGTACAATATGTAGCTTTAGGGTAAATTAAGCAAGCAGCAATCCATCACTTTGTTTAGATTAGGAATTTATTAAAGCCATGAAACACTTGTGGTTTCATACTATGTTGTGTTTTTGTTTTTTGTTGTTTTCATTAGTTTTTTAATTTTTTAAATTCTATCTCTTTTTGCTTAAGTTGATTATGCTAATGTATAAGATGTTAGTTTTCTAGACTTGTCTTTAACTTTTACCTTCTTTTTGTTTTCCAGCTGCTGGAGGAGATTGTTTTCTCTATGCTGCAGGCAGAAAGAGCTGCAGGCACGCACTATTCATATTGGTCTGGGCTCAAAGGCAAACACAGAGAACAAATATGCAAAGAATGTTGTGCGCAACCAGAAGTATAGCATCATCACATTTATCCCCATGGTAGGGTGATGTTTTGGCACCACTTTCTCCTTTGCTTGTCATGATTTACATTTGTTTTCTTTAGTAGAGAATTTGACCTTTAAAAAAAATTTTTTTTTGATATAGGGGGTAGAATTGTGAACAACATAAATTAAAATGAAATTGATAAAATCAAACCATTTCATTACAGAATGATGGATGTAGTGTGTAGGTGTCAAAGTATCTTATTGAAAGAATACACAAATTCAATGAGTTTTACAAATGCAAATATGTATGCAATAAAACAAGCCACGTTAAAGCACATTTTATGTAGTTGTGTTTTTTGCATCATTTGAAGTGATCAATATGATTTTTTTTCTTTTCCAAATCAAGCTTTCTGAACTTGATTGCAGTTATAAAGATCGGTATCAAATGTGAAATTTAAACAGTTAGTCTTATAACACAGTTCAGTGTGATTTTTTTCTCTTCAGATTTATAATGATTGTTACATTCTTTTTTTTGAATAACAAGTAATTTATAGACAAACTAATTGAAGAGGATTGAAAACTTTCCGATTGATGTGCCTCAAATCTTTTCACAGGTTCTGTTTGAGCAGTTCAAAATATTCCTCAATCTGTACTTTCTGGTCATGGCTCTCACTCAGATCTTCCCTGACCTGAGGACTGGTTATCTCTACACATACTGGGGGCCTCTGGTAAGTATCTTTCTGCCTGCCTTTTTTTTAAGTCACTTGTTGGCTCATAAAAATTATAATAGTTTGTATTCTTGTGAAATGTTGGATAAGGATTACTCTACAAACTCATTGCTGTCACTGGTGGAAAATACTAATCGGTTGATTTCTGTAGTTCAATCAAACATTCTTGTTTCTCCTTAATTGTCTCTGTCAATGTTGTTACCCGTTCATTTTTTTTATAAACATATATGTTTTAGGCCTATAATCATATCAAGAATTCCCAGAACTGATTAAAAACTTCATTTTTATTTCAATATATTTTTCATTCTTTATGTGAGCTGCATTTAAATGCCTGCTTTGCATTTATTGAGAAGTGTTTCAATACAAAGACAGTTCATAGCAGTTGAAAAATGAATCACTTGTACTCAATTCAACAGTTTAGTTCACATTTAGAATAACTTTTTTTATGTTATGATGAGTTTTGTGCGAACTTGGTTTTCTTATCATCTTCCTTCTGTAACAAAGTGATTTTTAGAGAAATAAAATTTTTTGATTAAATTGTGTTATGGAAGTCTATGAGAGGCACTGATAGGTTGGACTGCAAGAAAAGCCTAACATTATGTCATTAAAAAGTTAACAAAAGCTATCTTTGGGTCAGCAAGATTGTATTTTAAGAGTTAAATTTTTATACAGTCATGCAATGCCTGTAAAAATATTTTTTTTAATCTCTCTCCAGGGCTTTGTGATCTTTGTGACTATGTGCCGTGAAGCAGTAGATGATTACAGGCGCTACTTGCGTGACAAGGAAGCCAACTCACAGAAGTATAAGAGGCTTACAAAAGAAGGGGTGATTCAGGTGCCCAGCTCTGACATTCAGGTGGGGCACCTCATCATTCTAGAGAAGGTCAGTACTTAGTTATGGGGATTAATCTTTAAACAAATGAAATGCTATCCTGCTTTCTAAGACAAAAGCTAATTTAGGCCATAAATACGTTTCTAAATCTTACGTTTGTAACAAATCTTATGAGATAGATTTTCACACTATCCTTTGAGACATACTTCTTCACACATGGTGAGTCAATAGCTAGATGAATTATACGTGTTAAAAGTACAAAAATGATCAAGAGTAAATTATCTGAGTTCTCTCATTTAATATCTAACAACCTCAAGTACTCCATCTTCAAAAGCTTCAACAACCTGTAGAGGTTCACAAAGCTATTTTACTTTTGTGGTTTGTTTTTTATTAAAACAACTATCCAGGACCAACGTGTGCCAGCAGATATGATATTGCTGAAGACTTCTGAGGCAGATGGTGGGTGCTTTATTCGCACAGATCAACTGGATGGAGAAACAGACTGGAAGCTGCGTCTCTCTGTGCAAAATACACATAGACTTCCGTCAAATGAGGTCTGTGGTTATTAGAATATACTTATCATATCCTATGCTTATCTTTCTTTATGGCATACATATCTTCATAATTGTGTAGGGAGTTGGTCTTGCCCTTCTTCCTCTTTAACCTCCTGCTATTTGTCAGTAGATCTTAAGGGAGGCGAGCTCCATTATTATGTGCATAAGTTTACTTATTTATTTATGCATTTTCAATAGGGGAGCAGAAAGCAATGAAGCAGCCTAGAGAGAAAAGAGGGAGAAAATTAATTTCTTAATTTGCTTTACATGCTTGCAAGGATGCTGGGTTTTTTTTTCACATTAGAAAGTGTTTCATTGTGCAATTAGCATTGTTTTCTTTTGTTTATGTAAATATTCTCGGATACATATCATTTGGCACGCTTAAGGAATGAACTATTCCCTTTTTTCCCCATCTCTTTTAGGTAATATCACTTTGTTGTTAAGCTCTCGCCACGTTTATCTTGCCATTTCATATTAGAGGAACAGAGATAGTGATTCTGATAGTTATAACAGGAAAACTTGCATGCTGCATGGTCATTAAAAGAACTTTTAAGTTTACAGTGGGTATATTTATTTTCAACTTATTTTCAAACCTCCATTTGTTGATCAAAGTTTTGGGAACTGGAAGCAACACATCTCTCTCAAGCTTTATATATTGGCCTGCATCTTGTCATGGCACAACAAAAGTCAAAGCTGGGTATCTCTAGCTGTTTTAAAACTGTTTGAGCTGAAAGAAGTAAAAATGTTTACCTTTTTACCTCAAATGATATGTCCCTGTTTGCTAAAGTCGTAATTATGCCATTTTGGCAGTAGCTGGAAAGATAAGGTTCGATTGTTTTTTTTCCTTCCGAAAATCCATCAAATTACAAATGGATACAGTGCAAGAGTGGATATTCTTGTTGCTATTGTGAGAACATGTAAGAGGGGAATATGAAAGCACCATGTTACACTTATTACATGAGTGCTCACGACCTTGAGTAATTTAAGGACTTAAAAAGTTACAAATCTTAACAAGTTCATCTGTAGAAACAAGGTACATTTAAAGGAATTTGAAAAAAATAGATATTATTACTTGTAAAAGGAAGCATTATTGTGGTTCTGTCATGATAGGTAAAGGGGCCAACTGTCCTCCTTAGTTATCCCTTATTTGCTATGATGAAGAATGTTATATGAAGGTCATATTTTGCTTGTTTGTCAAGTAAATTGAATTGATTACCGCTTTCCAAAATCTTAGAGGTTATATCTTCTTTTTTTTTTTTTTTTTGTATTCTTGGTCAACTCAAAATTCCAGCCTCCTCAAGAAAGCTGCTGGTCTGTTAAAGGCTGGCTAGTGAACGCCAAAGTTTGTCATCTAGGGTGCTGGATGTTGGCCATGTGTGGCCTCTAGCAGATTCAATAACAGGACAGTTTTGCAGGATGTGGGCAACTGTCTGTTCTGCAATCCCACTTGGTGCACATGGCAGAACTGGCTTTACCAAGTTAAAATAGGTGTGCCCTGAATGAGCAATGACCAGTTCTGAGTCTCAAGATGGCTCTTTGGGATTTCCTTGGCATTTGGTGCATGCCATCTTTGATGTGGCTGTAGTTAGGATGTTCTGCCTGCCAGGCTGTTCTGATCAGGGTCTTTATCTCCCAGAGGTTATATCAAAGTTCCAGGTTTTTGAAAGTTATATACATTGTTTATTTAAGTTGTTATTGATACTCATTCATCTGAAAAAAAATTATGTAATCATCTGTTTTCTTTTACAGTCATATTTTGCATCCACTTTCTTTAGGAAAAAAATTGAGATAACTTAATTTATTCTCACCCTGAAAAAAAAAGAACAATACTATTTACCTGTTATGTTTATGTATCTCTTACAGGATATCCTGGGCATTACAGCTAATGTTTTTGCAGAAAAACCTCAACAAGCCATTCACAGTTTTATTGGGACTTACACACGGGTATGTATCATTCAGAAGTTGTACTCTGGCCCCTCCCTTGTCTTGCTTGCCATGTCTGATTTTATATGTTGCTGTTATTTTTATATCACATTGTGACTTAATTGAACTTTTGATGGTATTGAAATGATAGGAAGCTTTGGTTTCCATGTGCTTTAAACATTATGAGCAAAAGACAAAAAGATACTCCATATCCTGTCAAATCAGCAATTTACAGCTGGGAATATCATGTGTCATTTTTTTTTCTGCCATCCTCTATTTTTACTAAGGCATCATCATGATCATGTTGTCTGAAATCTTGTAGATTCTAAATTTCCATTGTCATCTAAGTTTCTCAATGTGTGTGGCTTTGATTGCCCCACATTCTATTTCTATGAAGTGTTTGAAAATCCTGTGGCAGTAATAATAATTGAGGCAAAAATTCAGGTTGTCATGTCTGGACGTTGGCAATTGTGACTTTAAATCTTTTTTTTCTTTGCATGCTCAATAGACTCCTGTGGTTTTTGTTGATACTATGGATTGTAAATCGCTGAAGCTTATAAAGAGGTTTAGTTTTGAATATTACTGATTGTTTCATTTGATTTCTTTGGAATCCTTGAGATTCATCGCATTCTTCGCAGGGACTACATTTCTGTCGGTTTTAGTTTCTTTTGTAGCTGTTTTGTAATTGTCCAGACCTCAAGTCCATACATGAGGATGCATTTAATATTGCACTCCAGTGCTCTTTTTCTTGTGTGGGTAAAGATTTATTTATTTGTCGTATACTGGTTTCATTCTCTGGAAACCCATTTTTGGTTGCACTATTCTTGATGCAATTTCAGTGTTGTTGTGTCCATTGCTTCATATTTAAGTACTCAAGAATTTGAATTTATTCCTTTGCTTAAATTTATTTTTGTTGCTAAAGATGTCGATCTGTGAACATTCATTGTTTCAACTGAAGACTATTACTTCAAAGAAATCAAGGAAACAGTATTACAAGAAGCTGACACAAGATTCCCTATAAATAGAATATGTAAATTTCAGCAATCTCTTGGAAGAATTTTCATGGATTTGTCCCCAGAAGATATTTTTACCTCAATATATTTTCTCCAATACCAAGGATATAGCAATGAATTGATTGTTTTTCTCTTTGGGGTTATCATTTTTAAATTATAGGCCATCATGTTTGGGTCATTTTTTTTAAGGTCCTTAGAAACTCTTATGGCCCTTAAATTGTCTTTCTATTGGAATAGTCTTATAATCACTTCTGTTGTACTGAAAGTATTTGTCAGTATCTTAAATCGCTTGGTTTTTATGGTTGTATCATTTGGTAAGACTTAACACTGTAACAGCATCGCTTTGCAATTTGTTGACTTCGATTTGGTTTGATTTGCCCATTTCCCCACTTTTCTCAGGGCCCCTAGGAAGCTCTGGTTTCTTTGAATATATTATTTTCTCAGTACCACAGATTTAGATCATGTGATTACATTGTATTATTTGCTTTCTATGGAAATTGATGACAATAATATTAGTAAATAAATTAATGTTTGCTAGGATGACTCTCCAGACTTTGTCAAATGCTTCAATGCAGTTGATTCATACTAAGGGAGATTTTTTTAAACCTGCATGAACTCATATTTAACTTAATTTGGCAATGCAGGTGAATCGCAGGGAACGTTGTTTTTTCAAATACAACTTTTTTGCTAAATTAAGATCTCAAACAACAAAAGCCTAATGAGTTGCAAGATATAGATTATATTTGGAAAAATTGATCGAAACAAATGTCATTGAAAATAAAAAAAAAATAGAATTATTTTGAATGAATAGTTATTGTACAAAGTCCAATAGTTTTGATATAGTCTTTTATATTAGAGTTTCGAATTGGTTTCCCATAAATTCTTCCCAGACATGAAGTCTTAAACTTATTGTTTATATTTTATCATAAGTGCTTGAAAGAGAACTCTGAAAATTAAAATGCTTTAGTATATCTTTAGAAGTAAAAATTACATTAGGATCCTGCAATGAAATTTTATCTATCAAAAGTTAAAGCAGCAACCTACATTGCTTCACCAGAGTGACTTAGACTGTTCTGTGGAGGACTCTCTCAGTATAGAGAACACAATGTGGGCCAACACAGTGGTTGCATCAGGAACAGCTCTTGGAGTAGTCATCTACACAGGTGGAGAGACGAGGGCTGTTATGAATACCTCCCAACCTAGCAGCAAGGTAATCAACAATTCATGGTTACATTACATGAAGATCAAGGCCTCTTCTTCCTCATCCTGATGTAAAATTAACTTGTCAATGTCCAATGAAATGAAGGGTCTCCGAATGTCATGGAAATGAGCCAAGGGGTAGTTAAATATAGGGTACAAAATAACAATCCCCAAAATTTTTAAGATGTTCATATTCGGCTTGTGTTCAAGATGTGATCCTTGCCAAAAAGACTGGAACTTTTCCTATAAAAATTAAAGACCCTCATGTGTTTATAGCCTATTACTTCATGTCTCTAAATTGTCTCACAAATCCATCTCTTGAAGAAGAGACATACATATAAAGTTATGTGTCTATATATATCATTGAAAGAAGCAATTATTTTTCTTTTCTTCCTTCATTTGATTCCAGTAAAGAAAGAAGTTATATATAATAGTACAGAAAGAAAAAATATTACTTCTTCACCTTTTTAATTTAATCTATTGGAGAGAATTGGTAATCAATGGGTAAAAAAATCTGTATGAAACAGTGCTTAGTGTGGGTGTTTTTTTATGTTTATTGTTTCTGTGTGGAACTATTTTTTTCACATGAATATTTTTTGTTATCTTCTATTTACTTTGACTCTCTATGTGAGATTGAAAAAATTCATGTTTCAAGTCGCATAGTCTCCATGCATAGACATTTGGGGATTTTAAGGATTTTATTTCATAGCCGGTTGGCACCTCTCAGAGGACATGATGCTGGAGTTGGGTTCCTTGTGACTTATATGCTGAGGTATGCACACACTCAAGACATCTTTATATCACACTTTTCTGGTTTGAATGCCAAGTAATTTATCATACATCTTAAGGGTTGGTTGGAGTATGTAAAGCTTGTAACAGTTCGCTTTATGCTTCTTGTAAAGATTCTGCAGGGCAGCAAACATGGGAACATTTATTCTCCTCTGCATTAAATGGTCATAGTGAAAAATATTCACTTCTTGAAAATATTTGTCTCAGCTCATGGTTATCTGATTTATGTATTCTTGAGCAAATAGTGTGGTCCATACTGTTCAAACTAACACCTCGATCTGCCTCTGGGCGTTCAACATCAGGGAAATGCCTAACAAGCACTTTATGTCAACATTATCTTTTTTTCTCTATGCCTCTAGCTCTCTATTGCATTGTGATGTAGTAGGTCCTACCTCTTAATTCGAGACGCTCTCTGCCTTCTCCATTTTTGTTGAAGCTCTTTTCCTGGGTATTTTCAACATGTGTTTTTAAATAGATATATGGCCTCAACCAAATATTCTACAGACTAGGAAGCTATGTGAAATAGTTTTATTTGAAATTATGAATTATTTACAAAAGTATAATTATTCACATTTAGGTGAGGCAGCTAAAGATTGTGAAAATAGACAGTGCAACAGCCTGCTAATTAAAAAAAAAAAAAAAGAATAATTACGTGAAAAAGAACAAATTAGTCCTGATAATATTAAAAAAAGTAACCATTCATAATACTCTGCATTCACTGGCAAACCTATTTTAAACATCATTCTCTTCAACACACCCCATCTCAGTTACTCAGGACATATAGTATCTTTGCTAAAAATATCAACCAATGAAAACATGGCACTTTTTTTGTCTTTGAGTTGATAGTGAGAGATCTAGAGGCCATGAGGCGCAAAGTACAAATTGCAATTTAGGTACCATGCCACAAGATGGGTATCTGCGGTTACTAACACAAGAGGAACTTATTTCTTTTGCATGTCTTTGTTACTATAACCGAAGTGCAAACAAAAGAACTAGATTCTACAATGACAACTGCCTAAGTCATCTCCAAGTCATGTGTATTTCAGCTAGCAGTGGTAGAAGTCAATCACAGCCTCTTGATACTGTGATGCCAAATAAGAAATTGAGGGATTTATTTAATTCTATTTGTGTGAAGTGTATGTGTGTATGTGTGTGGTATCACTATCAGGCATCTGCATTTGTTGGTGATTTCAGAAGTGCTGGCAATATGGCTAGTTGTAGGAAAGCATTGTCTTTTGTTCAGATTGGTGAACAAGTTTTTCATTTGATATCTCCTCAGTTGTTTGAGACAAGGAATAATCAAGCCCCAGGCAATTCCACTGGGCAGACCTTGTTTGGTCTAGTTTTCTTCTTTATTCTTTATCATCTCACTGTATCACATCTTTCCTCACTTTCTTTGCTTAGTTGCAATGTAATTGCCAGTATTCAGTTGTATCTGTATAGTTTCATAGTTTCTTTGAATTCAAGAGAATACAAAGTGAATCTTGAGACCTTAGATTAAATGGAAGACTGAACTAAACTCAAAATTTTGTTTGCTGGAAATGAGATGTAATCTGATCCAGCTCTATTCTCATGCCCTCCCCCACTAAATTAACTACAAATCTGTCCTACTTTCATTGTTTCATTGCAAACCCAATTTTTTATCAAAGAAATTATTGATATTATAAACTGAAAATATTGTACCCAGTTAACCTGTCTTTGAAAATAATGTTCTTGAAACCTTTGTCTTTATCATTCTGCTATCCTAAACTCATTAAAACCATGAACCATATATTTAAAAAAAAAAAAAGCGGAAGATGCCAAGACTGCAAAAATAAATGTTACTTATGGCTTTGTTGTAAATTGAATTATGCCCATATTTTGCTCTGCCACATGCCCAGTACAGAAGCTAACTGGTTTTGGCAGGAACATAGGATTCCTCCCTTAGGGACGTCATATGAACAGAAGTGGGGTTAAAATAAATTCTTGTTTTCAGTTAAGCGTGGGATATATTTTTTAATAAAAAAGGGATATTAATTTCCTCAAACACCTAATTTTTTTTTTTTTACCAGATGGGTCTTCTTGATATGGAGATCAACACTTTGACAAAACTTCTCTTCTCTGCAGTCTTCATCTTATCTTTGGTGATGATGATCCTCAAGGTAAAGATAGGCCTTTGCTGCAATAGCAATTGCTGCTTTCTTTTCAAGTTATGATTAATCTAGGCAAAAGAATGAGTGGCCAAGAAAAAAAAAAAGAAAATATCTGAAATTTTATAAATGTAAGAAGGTGGTTGAATAATACATATGGATACATCAATAATACATTAATGTTTTGCAAAATGAGTAAGGAAGTTTAATTAGCAAACTAAGACAGGTGGAATATTTAATTTCTTTTTATAATAGGGTATTTCATATATAATTTTATATCACTGACAGCCCTTATTGAAACGTTTTTGTTCACGTCATATAATGCAGGTTGGAATTATTGATGTGTGTGGGTTTGTTGTTTTTCAAAGTTATCTGTCCAGTACTGCATTTAACAGTAATTATGTACTTACTGTTCAAGGTTTATTGGATAATTGTAAGATAGAGTAGAACAGTGTTTAACCTAAATTGTAAAGGAATGTTGGAATCATTTTGGATTCAATATTTTTTTACTTTGTCCAGTTTCATTTGTCAAGAAAAGATATAATCATGGACTAATTGTCATTTTGGAACATCGTTTTACTGTATTAAGTGAAATCCAAACCAAGCCAAAGTATTAAATGCCTTGAAGAAAAAATCTCAATTTGGTTAGATTGTTTGATTTGTATGTCAATCCATGGATTAATTTAGATAAACCGTACCCTTTTAATGATAACACAGATGATGGACCTGATCTTATGAATCCTTTTTCTAAAAAGAAGAAGACTAGCAAATGGAAAAATCCTTGCTTTGGGTGTTGAGCTTCATTTAGATTTTATTCAGCTCTGGTGGTGCAGGAGCTGATCTTGCCCTTTAGTTAGAAACTCAACCTAGACCTGCAGTTTGAGACCCAGATTTTTAGCTTAAATTTTTATACAAAATATTTGCATATATGAACAAAAACAAACACATTAATTGCAAGCTGCATTTCTTTTTCTATGTTTTTAATAATAATGAAACAAATAAAATGATTCAAAATTTTTATCTTAGTACACATCAGATTGTTAAAACATTCCTTGAACTGTGTGAGAAAAAATATTTAAAAATGCAAACAACGAATATTAAAGCATAATTCTCTTGCAAGAAAAAAGACAGAAAAAATAATGATAGTTTGTCGTGAATCATCTGTGAGTTTCAATCAATTTTAATTGATTGGTATTTCTATGTATTGCTTCAACAAAATTCAGTAAAATTTGTAGTTACTCTAGCAAAAAACTTACTGTTGCACAAAGAATTATTTTCTAATTTAAATTGGATTATTAATTACAGATACTGGTTCTGTTTTTATCTCCATTCACTTTTGTCATCACACCTTTCTTTTTTAGAGAATTTTTGCTTTCCTTTTTTTTAATTTAACAAAATTGTTTTAGTTATTATTCATGGAGATAAATAATTTAAATATGTCGTATTGTTTTTTTTTATTGTTTTGAAAATATTGAATCTAAGGATTAACATTTTTTTTTACTTTTCATTTTATTTTTAGGGTTTTGGAGGTCCATGGTACAGATATTTTATGCGTTTCATTGTTCTTTTCTCCTACGTTATCCCAATCAGGTAGGTTAAGTTTTTCTTGTGTTCAGATTCAATTTTTATAATCTTAATGCATATTATAAATTCGCAGAGTCATCACTTTTTGTAATAATTTACCAAACTAATAACATCTGCAGAGTTGTTTGTCAAGTCATGACACTAGTATTTTTCTCATGGACACATTCATTGTATTAAACAAGTTTTTCTATCATGAAATAATCACTTTAGATTTTTTAAAATTTTTTTTCAGTTTGCGAGTCAACCTGGATATGGGAAAGGCTTTTTACTCCTGGGTTATTCAACGCGACAAACACATTCCTGGAACAACAGTGCGCAGCACCACCATACCAGAGGAGTTGGGGCGCATTACCTATTTACTTAGTGACAAGACAGGAACCCTCACACAGAATGAGATGGTACTGCTTTTTCCAGTCTTTCCAGAAAAAAAAAACTGCTGTAAAGATTTCTAAATGTATTGAAACTGATTTCCCTGATAAAAATCTCATTGTGATATATGCAAAAATCTTATGGGCTATGATGCTATATGTGAGTGAGTCTGGATCCAATCTTTCAGACTTGGTCTTCTCAAAAAAGAGTTTGTATTATGTGCTTCAATAGGTCTGAGATAGTAAAGTAGTGATCAGGATGAATTGACTACTGTGGAAGTACTTAGCTAGTTAAAGTGACAAAGATTTAAAATATATTAGCATGAATAGATGTAAGAACAAAGTTAAAGGAAAAGATCCCTATTGCCTTTGAAATTTACCAGTCTCAGCAAATTCTCTTAATAAATTTCCTTTCTACACCAGATTTTCAAGCGGCTTCATCTTGGAACTGTTTCTTTTACCTCAGAAACAATGGATGAGGTATGTATTTTACTACTGGAAAATATTGTGCATTTCATTCCCATATAATTCAAGAAAATAATTTATAAGTGTCATGAGGATATGTTTAAAACTTTTTTTTTTCATTTTTCACAATCATTTTCTTATTGTTATTATGTATCTAAAAATGTCTTCTTACCTCACCAGACATATTTTAGTTGTTTAGCACGTGCCCTTTGTTTTTTTTTCAGGTCCAGTCTCACTTACGGACCTCTTACACCATTGGTTCTACCTCCTCTGCCACACCAACCCGCTCCACAGGCCCAGTGAGGCGAAATGTTACAACACGCGTAACTGAGGCTGTGCGGGCAATAGCTTTGTGTCACAATGTGACCCCGGTGTTTGAAAGTATGCCAGCCTCCTCTAACACCTCCTCTCCAACAAGGAATGATGATACAGAAGCTGATCAGCAGCTGAAACAAAGCGTTTCTTATCAGGCATCCAGTCCTGATGAGGTGAGACACCACATTAATGGAATTATTTAGTGTTTTTTCTGTCTGATTTTTTTAATTTATACTTTAAAAAAAGCGTGGAATTGATACAATGTGTAGTGCATGTGCCAGAAATCATCTCTTTTTTTTTCACAATTTCTATCAACCATATTCAGACTTAACTCCTTTCTCAGCTGATCAAATTTGGATTTGAAATTGGCAAATTTCTCACCCTTGACTGAATTGTGTTTGCAGTGAGGAAATCTTGGGTCTCCTTCAATGCTCCTAAAATTAGTGTATATTAACTATCTTAATCTTAAAAAGCAAATGTCCATGTTTCATATGGTTTTATCTTCATGTAGTTCTAAACCATGAGTCATAACATGCTTTCTTTTGAGCCAGCTTGGTTGAGATTGGGATGCTAGATGTCTATCCTTGTTTTAAGTTTGCATTGCAATATCTTTCATATGCCTCTAGCGAAGGAACCCAAATATACATTTCTTGTAATAAATTTCCCTTTTTGAATAATTAGCCTCTCTTTTAGATCATGTTTGAAGTCTATCTCACCAATCTCATCTTTTCTATCTACTGTTTCACAGATAGCTTTGGTCACTTGGGCTGAGAGTGTCCACCTGACACTTGTCAAGCGTACACTGGATTCCATCACTTTGAAAACACCCACAGGCAACCAGGCAACCTACACTATCCTACAAATCTTTCCCTTCACCTCAGAGTCAAAACGAATGGGCATTATTTTGAGGGTGATTAATATAAAATGCAATTTTTTTTTTCATTTTGTTAATTTGTACAAATATATAAATTTTTTTTAGGGGCAGGGGCTGATAACATGTAACTGTCAAAAATTTACTTATTACATATAGATACAGAGAGACAGAGAGAGAGATGTGTGGGTATGTTTAAGGAATCATGACATTAGTTATGAGGACAACAACATATGATCACCATGATACATATGTATCTAAAGAGAGAGAGAGATCACTGAATGAAAATTTTCAATAAAGCATGTTTTTATATATAAGTGTATATATATAAATATATATATATATATATATATATATATATATATATATATATATATATATAGTTATATATATATATAGTTATAAGTTGAATACCACAATGCCTGTCAAAGTCCGAATTGAAGACTAGAGTAAGAAGCAGATCAACTTTTCATTTTGAAAAATAGATTAAAAAAAAGAAATGTAATAATGAAAGTTGCAACTGTTTAGAAAATTAAATGTTTTAATAATTGTTCACATCTTTTATGGAAAGGAAATATACGTGCTTTTGTCACTTGGTTTGAAGCTAGACTTGAGATAGACAATTTTGCTAGCCAAAATTACAGACAAAAAAATAACTTTTTTGTGTGTGTTGAAGACAAAGATTGGATTTCTAATTTTCATTCTTTCTCATTCTCACAGGATGAGGCAGGAGAAATAACATTTTATCTTAAAGGTGCAGATGTAGTCATGCAGTCTATAGTTCAATATAATGATTGGTTAGAGGAGGAGGTGAGATTTTTTTTAAGGCCCTCTTTGTTATAATAATAACTTGGAAATAGCAGTTTAATTTATAGTTTATTATTCTTTCTTTATTTTTAACAACATAAAGAATGATACATAGTATGCTAATTGGCAAGAACAAATTATTAGGATGATATTTAATTTTCTCATTCAATGACTATTAATTTAGAGTTATAAGTAGTGGGATCATGTTTGATTTAATTTCCAAAACCCAAATATGTCCAAAATTATGTTAGCGTTAGATAATTTAATTGATATCACTGGAGACCAGCAGTTCATTTTGTTCTTTGATTCAAGTTTATTTATTAATGTCACTACAAAGAGTGAATGGATGGTTTTTGTTGCAGTGTGGAAATATGGCTAGAGAGGGCCTCCGTACTCTTGTTGTTGCAAAGAAGATCTTATCTGAGGATCAGTACCAGGAATTTGAAGTAAGTGCTATGAAGTTTAGAGGATTTAATAAAATTTATAAAATTATATTCTTAGGTTTTTGTATGAATCGATTGCTTACTTTCAATCTGAGGTATAATAACAAAGAGAGTTCTATTCTTTTCATACTAAAGTTCAATTTTCGTAATGAGAAAAATAATATGTCATTCATTTTTTAAGTTGTGTAGTTTTGAATACACTTTTTTTCCCCTTTTTTCCTTTGCTTAATTTATTGTTACTATAATTTCTTACTTTATCTTCTCTTATTCCTTTGTCTTTTCTTTTGTAGTCTCGATACCAACAAGCTAAAATCAGTATTCAGGAGAGGAACAGCAAGATGCAGGCAGTGATTGAGGGGCTAGAGCGGGATATGGAACTGCTCTGTCTTACAGGTAAGAGTTAGAAAAATATCTATCTAGTGTTCAATAGTACAGTATTTTTAAAAAGAATTCTAACAGTTTTTCTTTTTGTTGCTGGTAATTTCAAGGTATGCACTTTCAAAACACAACACAAAATTCTTGTTTCCCTTTCCATACTGCATGTCATTTTATTTGGGATTTATGTTTGCTTTCTATCTCTGGAAAAAAAGTTCATATTTTATGCCTGTTTGTTTCCTCACTGAATACTGATCCAGGTGTGGAGGACAGACTTCAAGATGCTGTGCGGCCAACCTTAGAAATGCTGAGAAATGCTGGAATAAGGGTATTTTTTGTTGTTGTCATCTTTGTTACAGTTTGTTAAGATCAGCTTTTACTCAAAAAGATTGGGTTCAAATTTGACGATTTAACATTATAAAATTAGAGAATTAACACATTTTTGGGGATATATTTTTTTGGTTTTGATGTGAAATAACGTTGTGCTTTTGTATATGACATACATATTGTATATTCTTTTTTTCTTTCAAAATTATCTATCAAAAAAGAATAAATTACATGTGGCAGTTTTAAATTGCCCACCTTTTAGTACATTTTGTGCACATCATCTTCAGATTCTGTCTGCTTAGAATGATACATTTCAGCATGATTTTCTCCCAGATTTTGCAGTATGATATGACCCATTTGTTCGGTAGATTTACAACATAGATTTTCTTTTAGTCCTTTGGCTCTTTCTGATGTCTCCAAATCTTGTTTAGTTTGGAATGGTTGGATATAAATACATCTGGTCATATTGAATTTATGAATCTTGCATGTTCATTTTCTATAAAAAATTTCATAAAATTATATTATACTTTTGCACTACTCACAAAAGAAATTTATGAATATATTTTAGGTATGGATGCTGACAGGTGATAAGCTCGAAACAGCCATCTGCATTGCCAAGAGCTCCAAGCTGGTGTCTCGTTTGCAGGATATTCATGTGTTTCAGACTGTCACTGACCGTGGAGAGGCCCATTTGGAGCTTAATTCTCTTCGCAGAAAAAATGAAGCTGCTCTGATAATAACTGGTGATTCTCTACAGGTATGATTTTTTTTTAGTTTAATTATTCATTCATTATTTTTTCTCTGTTAGGAAAATAGTTCTCTGATCAGTTGTTCTTAGCTTATGATAGGTTTAAAGAAAGAGGGTTTTTTTTGTGTTTGTGTGTGTGTTTTCATGTCTCCCCTTTTACATAAAGAGAAACATCTGCCAGATATTATACTCTTTTCTAGGTCTTTGGTTATTAATTTTACCATGTGTGCTACAATATTTTATATATATTTTATATTATAAGCTTTACAGATTTTATGATGGGTCAGCATGATATTCTATATTTTTAGGAACTAGCTAAATGCACTCAATTTTTTTTTAAATCAAAGGAATTTTATATTATTTTGCTTATCTCAGGTGTGTCTGAAGTACTATGAGCATGAGTTTGTGGAGCTTGCCTGCCAGTGCCCAGCTGTGGTAGTCTGTAGGTGCTCTCCCACACAGAAGGCAGATATTGTCAATCTGCTAAAGACTCACACAGGCAAAAGGACTTGTGCTGTTGGAGATGGCGGGAATGATGTCAGCATGATTCAGGCTGCTGATGCTGGTATAGGAATTGTTGGCAAGGTAGGTGTAGTTTGGAATTTAAATTTTTTTTTTATAGTAAAAATGTGGAATATTTTTAGTGCCATCTAAAATTTTTGTAGGAAATTAATGGGTGGTTTTGCTGTTGTTGAATATTTTTCCAACTACAGCATATCCCTCCATCACTATCATGTATCTATTAATTATCTCACTATGATAAGGAAATTCTTTAAAATGAAAAAAGTGAAAGAAATGCTTTCAATATCAAATTGTTTCACTGTTTACCAATTATCTTTTTTCTGCACGGCTAGAAGGTCTATAATGTCTTTTGTTGATCCTGTTCTCAATCCAGGAAGGCAAGCAGGCATCCCTTGCAGCAGATTTTTCCATTTTACAGTTTAGCCATATTGGTCGACTGATGCTGGTACATGGCAGGAACAGTTATAAACGGTCGGCAGCCCTCAGTCAGTTTGTCATTCATAGAGGACTCATCATCACAACAATGCAGGCAGTGTTTTGCTCTGTGTTTTACTTTGTGTCCATAGCTCTATTCCCTGGCTTCCTTACAGTAGGGTAAATAAGCCTTTCTTTTTTTTTTAGTTTGTTTATAATTTTATTCTCATAGTATCTCAATTTTATTGTGTATAAGCAAGTTTTTAGTCTGGAGGGTATGCTGAATTTTCACTAACAATGGAAGTTTTATCTTTATGTAAAAAAAAAAAGATCAACAAACAAATAATAAGAATTTGCTTTTTCATCACATTTGCACTATCATAGTTCATTGTGCCAAAGAAAAAGCAGTGTAATCTCTCTTCAAAATATTTTAATAATTCCATTTAACTTTTTCTCATACAGTGGCATGAAACCATATACAGTTTTGAATCCAATATACGTGAATGTCAAAATAGCAATACCCAACGCATAGGGTAGACGAATTTACTTTCAGTTTGCATTCCACAACACTTTATAATGTTGTGGTAATCTATTTGGGTTTTATAATAATATTGTCTTTTGTTTTTCTTTACTATTTGGAAATAATTTCCACCAATTGCCAATGCAGATTTTTTTCCTCTTGTTACACAGGTATGCCACAGTGTACACAATGTACCCGGTATTCTCACTGGTACTAGATAAGGATGTGTCAGCAGACATTGCTCTCACGTACCCTGAATTATATAAGGACTTAACAAAGGTTTGCACTCATGATAATATGATGTTGAAAAAATAAAATTTGAAGGAGCTTTATGTCTATATTTGGTGATTTTTTAGGTCTTAAAATTTTCTCTAGATTGACCCATTTACCCATTTCATGGAAAGTTATGATAGTTTTATGATGAATGACTTTCATTTTAATATTCTCTTATGATTTGTTTGAAGGAAAAGACTACAACAAAGGTCTATAAGCCCATAGCAGCAGGTACTTATTTTGGTTTAATTTGCTTTAAGCAGGTGCATGACATTGCTGGTCTTTTGCTTCAACTGAGTGGAGTTAGGAATCATGGTGTAAGAAGCACATTACAGTAACTGGCTTCAGTGTTTGAACTCAAGAGCTCTCAATGCCCATTTTAAAGTGCTAACCAACAGTCAACGGCTACCATTATGAGTTCTTTATCTGCTATTAAAAAATGGCAATATTTTAGGGAGAAACATACTCATTAAGATTTTTTGCCTTTTGCTAACTTTTTCTTTTTGATTTTGTTGTTTGACTTGAGCCACTACCCATCTAATGATATGCTGCTCAATCGCTGTTTACATTCTTAGTTTTGAAATGAAAAATAGTTGATGATTGTATGGTATATTTGAACCTTTTTCTTTTTCAACATACTTGATAAATTGATCATATTTGCTCTTTATAACTGGTAGGTCACATTTGTGAATTAAATTTGTCAAGAAAAATAGATTAAACCATGAGATTACTGCTTATGATAGACTGAACATGCAAAATAGACCTAATTGTGTTGATGATATTTATAGAATTTAGAAAAATGAATGCTTGGAATGCAGTTAATTAATGTTTCCTCTTTTTTTTCCAGGGCCGCTCCTTATCTTTCAAAACCTTCTTCCTTTGGGTTTTAATCAGTATTTATCAAGGTAAATGAATCATGTCATTTTAGAGGCTTGCATTTTTATGTTGAATTTTCATTTGGGACTTAATGTTTAGAAAAGGACCAATTCATTTAGGTCATAAGGATTTTTTTTTTCAACAGCCAGTGATATCAGTTTATGCAATAAAAATTTGACGCTCATAAAGAGTAAATATTGTTTTTATATAGCACCAAAGGCTATCCAAGCTAATTTAAGTTTAGTGATTTTTCTTTTTTTTGTCCAATGATTATTGCATGGAAATAAAATGCAAAGATTGTATTGCTTCCAACAACAATTTTTGCCTTTTTTTGTAGTTGGACAGAAAATCCCTAAATGAAGGTTTATGTAGCAATATCATTATTCAATAAAATAGATTATTATTATATTGATTTAAATTATGATGATAATTGTATAAATTTACCAATAAACAGATATTTTGTGAAGCGATGTTAATTGCCAAAATTTTAGGTGAACAATCTTAGGGATTTACTTTAAAACATGGTATAAAACTTTAAAGCACCAACTTCAAACTCTTCTCCAGGTGGAATAATTATGTATGGTGCGCTACTATTATTTGAAGCTGAGTTCATCCATGTTGTGAGCATCACATTCACTTCTCTAATCCTCACGGAGCTGCTCATGGTTGGCCTCAATGTTCGCAATTGGCACTACCTGATGATTGTTGCTCAGGTTTTTTCGTTTGGGATTTATATAGCCTCTCTGGCTGTCCTTCGTGACTATTTTGGTATGTCAAGTTAACACTTTTTTTAAGTACAGCAAAAAAGATTAAATGTTGTAAATTATGAATCTAACATTACTCTATAACTAAATCTCTAGGATCACTCAGACACATGGGCTGCTGAAATAGAAAGTTTTGAATACAAGGTTGTTACTAAAGTGAAAAAAATGAGAACCAATGGTAAGATAAAACCAATGTTGTTTATGATTTTGATAATATTTTTGTCTTTAACTTTTCTTTATCTTTGAGGAACTACAGTTATAAAATATTCTTTGCTTTTAGTTGGGCTTGATCAGTTTAAAACATGAAAACTGAATATATCCATTTCATATACAGTGCACACCACTTTTATCGACATCACTTCTATCGACTTTTTTCTTATATCGACATGCTTTATCAAGTCCGAATTTTTCTCCTATTTGATGTTTATAATTACAGTTCTCTTCATCGACACTCTCTTTTCTTTTCTCTTGTATCGACATTGATAGCATCAACGTAACCGGGCAAAAGAGGCCCGGTGACAAAAAAAAATCTATCTCATTTAATGGAGGTGTGGTGGGATGATAAGGGTGGAGAGGGGGAGGGGGAGGTGAACCCAGGTGCGACCAATGGACTCGCAGTTTAGCGTGTCACATTCAGTGATTCACGGGGAGCAAAGGGGTTTAGTTTACTGAGCTTAACAGTTGGTGTATTGAGACCTTGAAAAGATGAACTCCAAGCAAAAGAGTGATGCATAGGCTAGCACTTATCAGGTCTGCAGTACAACAATTGCCTGTGCAGAACCCACAGGTTGAATCTCAATCTAGGAGAGAGACTGAACGTGTGCAAGAGGAAAGTCATGTGCATTTAACGAATTTTTTTCAAAACAGGGAAGTAACCGAAAGTTAACAAGCTTCTAGTAGTTGCTTCCCTTTAAGTATAAAATCCTGTGCTTTCATAGTACATGTATGTGTAGTGTAGTTTTTTAAAAAGGGGCAGTTAAATTAAAAGAGACATCTCTATATCGACATAGGAATTTTGGACCCTTATATGTCTATATATCAGGAGTGCACTGTATTAAATTTAGTATTTAAATTGTAATATCCACCATATTTTCAATGAAATTTGCAAGAAGAGCTGAATTTTATGATTTTTCGTGGCATGAGATTAATTCCTCATATCTATGATAAACCTTTGCTCAATTCTTTACTGAAACACATTTAGATGCTCCTAATATCTTTAATGGAGAAATAAGCTTCGAATGTGACTCTTTCAAATAAATACTTCTGCAAATTTGCAAATTTTTATCCTATAAAAAAAAAGAAACCTTTCAGTATTCTTATTTAAATATGGATAATGTTTAGATTTTGATGGGGTTTTAAATAATGACCCATAAGTATTTTACCCAAGAATATTTAAATCAAATAAATCTGGTAATGGGTTAGATATCACTTCAAAAGTCTCATCCTTGACCTAACCGAGATCTACCATTCTCTCTTACAAAAGTCTCAATATCTGCAGGGAGCCAATGTATATACTTTTTCATTTTAAAACAAATACAATAAAAATGAAGCTTTTTTTTTCGTTTCACTCAGGAAGTTTGATTGTAAAGAGATTTCAATCCAACTTCTCCTGTTTCAATTTCAGACCCACAGTTTTTGCAGACGTGGGACTTTGTATGGAAAGTCTTGGTGATAACATCTATCTCTTGCATCCCCCTCTATGTTCTCAAATATTTGAGGAAAAAGTTCTCACCACCAGTCTACTCGAAATTGACACCTTGAGCTTCTAGTCTTGTTTAACATATGATTTGTTGGGTGCTTGAGAGTACGGAGATCAAGTTACAATTCCCTCTGGTTGATGAGAAAGATCTGATGAGAACTATGTAAACATAAACTGAATCAGCATAATAGATGTGTAATTGAAGTAGCCTTGCATTTCTCACAGTTAAGGAAACTCATGGCAATGTCAAAGTACACAAAGAAAACTGCCTCCTCTGCAATAGTCAACAAAGTTCAGATGTATATTGGAAACACCTTGTTGTTTCAACTAATAATTTAACCTTTTTGAAAATCTAATTTTGAAGTCTTCTTTACTATCTCAAGGGAATTATTTGGTGACATTAAAATAGTTAAAATGAAACAATTTAACACGTTGTGTTGCTTGTTATGTTTCATCTTTTCATTTTTTTTTTCCAATTTTTGTCAAATCCTTAAGAATGTACAAGGCTACTCATGCCATGCTTTTACACAAATGGACTCATCCTTTTGTTTTAACTGAAATTTTGGTGTGATTTTTCTATTGGTGCTAAAAAGTGTGTATTGGGACAGATTTTTTTTTTTAGTTGTTGTCCAGTAGAACTGTTCACCAAATCTCAAATCACCGTCATATGTCCATGAAATATTAAGCATTAGCCAGTCATTCTACTCTGTATCATAAAATACATTCATAATCACTTAATATTAATTAATTTTAGTCTGCTTCATAATTTGTGTTGGATTCCCCCACCCTGTTTTATTGTAAAACGGAAATACCCAAAGTGTTGCTATGAAGATATTGAATAAAATATAATTTTTTTTTATATCAGGAATTTGGAAGCAAATACATTTTTGCTGCATTTTTGGTGTAATTGACATAGTTTTTGTAAGGATCAATGAAGAGGAGTTTTTGTAAGGATCAAGGATGAGGGATCTTAGAGGTGATCACATCAGGCAGGCACAAAAAGATAGGGAAAATAATAAATTGAGGAGATATATTCCATGCAAAATTTGTATGTATATTCATGTAATTATAAGGTATATTATGGGAAGAGTATCTTCCTTTCAAAACATTTAATTAAAATATTTAAGTTGGAGCCAACTTTAAATAACATTGTATTGATTGTTAAAGTTCATTTTTTGTATGTTTTTTTAATTAATTTTCAACATGTTTATTTTTTATGAAATAATTTGCTATGTTTCTTTATAAGAAATTTTTGCAAAGATGGGGCCAATTGTACCAACTTTTTGAAGATAACACCACCAAAATAAAATTAACATTTTCTAGTCCTGGGATGTTTTGTGGTCATGTGTTAAATATATTTTGTATATGATTTGTCTACCAAGTTAAATACGAAATTTTGTAGCAATATCATTGTTTGATATTGTGATGGGGCAGAGTAAGCATTTAGAAAATATAGAAAATCAAGTTCAGCATCCTGAGACGCTCACTTTACCCAAATTAGAATCCAATTTTTTTTTTCTCAAAATTAGATGGAACAAAATTAATTTACTCTCTCTTTCCACAAGTGTAGTTTTACTTGGATATTTGATGTCCCTAAGATTAATTTATATTTATTGACTTTGACCACAGAGCATTTATTGCTTGAATTAGTGGTTTTATAATTCAGATCTGACAGGATTTTACATTCCAAACACAGCTTTATGCACCCGCTTTAAGTATTAATGATACATTAAGTTTAAAGTGCACGTTGATTGAAATAATTATTTTTGCTTTAGCACTTTGCTCCTTATCTTTATTGCCTCTTTTTATGTTTAATTTCAAATTGTGTAATCTTTCCTGAGTTTCATTTAGTGTTTGAATAGTTTACAGTTTGGATCGGTGGTGACTGTATAGCATGTTTTTTTTGGGGTTTTTTTGTTTTTTTTTTTACTTTTTGGTGTCTTCTTGGCCAAAGCAAAATAAGGGAAAATGTGCACATTGTCAGAGAATACATTAACCTTTCTGGTACCTGGTATTGGAGAATAACTTTTTTTTTATTCCGGTAGGTGAAGATACTGTCTCTTTAATATTTTGCACTTGAAAAGAATTGCCATTCTGAGTTGGTATGAATTATTTTATAAATTTAAAAAGAGGAGTTATTTTCCACAGTGAATATCAATCAATGCCTTTGCCTTTTTAAGTGCGTTGGCTTATTTTACAAATTATTGGGTTTATCTATAATCAAATTGAGAGGTGCTCACAGTTTTCTCCATATATCTGTTTTGTTTTGTTTGTTTGTTTTAAATAAGAAACTTTTGAATTAATTCTTGTGATGTTTCTTTTTTTTTTTAAATTTTTTGTTCTTGAAACATTTTTTGTCTTTAGACAGTACTTTGTTTTTAATTGATTTTGAAGTTGTTTTTGCTTCTCTTTACCTCTTTGACATTCTTAGACTTTAAATATCTCAGAAGAAAATTAGAACAGTTTGTACTTTAACAAGATAACAAAACACCTTTTCTCAAGTCTGACTGTGAATATGTTGTTTTTCTAGGAATCCAGCTATTTGATCCTGGTCTCAAAACTTGCCCATGATACAGCCATATCTAAGGTTGTGGTCATGATGGTTTCCTTATTAAATAAAGAAACTTGAACCTTTTTAGCACTTTTGTTCATTATGTCATATACCTTCAGCTATTTTACGTCTTCAAATTTAAAAAATGGCTACCTATGTCAGATTTTAGATTTTACTTTTACAACAGCAATGCTGTTGCTGGGTACACAAGCAGCCCATTGAGGATTAAATATGGTTTTTGCTCATGCATAATAACGTTGTGTGTGTGACAAATTATGGGATGATTTGAAACAGTTGGGATCAGAAGCTTTAGTACACCACATCAAATAATAAATGAGTAAAGATAAAAGCTCTAAATTATTGCATATTGATTTATTTCTGCACATAGTCACCACCCAAAGACACACACTTGCCACATCTTGTTTTGAACATCAAAAGACCTTCAAAGTAAAAGTCAAGAAGTTGTACCTCCAACCACACCTCTGCTGCACCAAAAACATGTTTTTCGTGCTCATTTCTTGCCCCTTTTAGTCTCTTTTCAAGGCATAGAATAGAAAAAATGTCTGATGGGGCTAAAGCAGGTGAATAAACAGGATGTGGTAAGACTTGAAAGCTGCATCTGTCAGCAGTAGACATGGCATTTGCAAAACAATGAAATCGAGCTGGAAAAAAACACGCTTGCACATCTTTCCAGGACGTTTGGAGTATTAACTCAAGTAGTTGTAAAAATTCTGAATAGTATTCACTATTCACTGTTTGTCCTTCTGGAGAAAGTCACAAAGGATGATGCTGCTAATGTCCCAAAAAATAGTCAGCATGACCTTTACTGGAGAGCTGGTCATTTTCATCTTCTTGTTAGTTGGGATTTCATTTCAGAGTCGTACTGGTAAAGCCAGGTCTTATCAACAGTTACAAAGGGGTAAAAAAGTCATTACGGTACTGACTTTAACAAGATTCTGCAAAACTCAACCAAGTGCTTTCTTTCAGCTACATATATCTCTGATGTCAAAAGAGGTAGGACCCACCTTGCTGAAACCTTTGAAATATTCAAGTGACCATGTAAAATTGTCCAGGCTTACGCATTGGAAAGAAAGATCTCTTTAATTGTGATTCTTCTTTCAGACAAAATGAGATCTGATTTCAATGTTCTTAATTTTGTTTGTTTGACGTATGATAAAAATGTAACTTCAGCCGCCTCTGTGAAAAAAAAATTGGGGGGTTGGGGGATTCTTAATATTTTGCATGTTTGAACCAATCATTTCGATTGAAAAGTTTACTTTACTCAGACTATTTATTCTTAGTAAGGAAGATTACTTATTGATCACCCTTATGTTAGTTTTTCTAAAAATTGTAAAGTGTAGTGCCTTTTGCTCCAACACAAACTGTGGTCGTCCATGACAAATCAGCTAGGGTACCTTTAGCTTAAAACTGCTCTGAAGGATTGCACTCTTAACTCGACTTTTGAAGAAGGTCATGGTAGACAGCTTGCTGTTCGTTATAGCTGACGCTCTGTTATGTTGATCACATAACTCTTATTCTTCAATTATTTGTCAATTAGAAATATAGAGCATAGCTTTTGATAAGGGTCAAGTTTAGGGCTAGGCTTCTGATTTATGTGCAACACTCTTTTCTAAATGTATCTTCACTCACCTACTTAAGTGAATAGGATCATTAACATGTATCGTTAAATATTTTACTGGATTCCATAGACTTTTTGTTATATTTGGAGAATAAAGTGTAGCCCAAGCATTCTGATTTTGGGCTGTTCTCTCCTTCAGTTGCCTTGTTGAGTGTTCAAGGTTTTTTCTATCTTAAAGTTTTTCAATAGATGTTTTCACCATCTTTCACCTACTTTTCTACTATGGGTTCCAGGTCTGGGCATGTTTATAATGGCAGTGCTGGTTTGAAAATCTTGTTACATATTTTCATTACATTTTGCCATTTAGCATCATTTTTTATTGCAAACTGGGTAGGACCAAATAAGTAAGGTGATTTTTTCAAACTTAAAGAATGTTATAGTTGCAGAGGCAAGACTGGTTGGACAGCGCCATTATTTGTTATTGATATGAAGAATTTTTTTTTCTTTTCGAGGCTGATTAATGTAAGCACAGTTGTTTTTTTTTTCTTTTTAAGAAGTAACATTGAAATAAAATAATACAGTATTAGCCCAACCTTTGACTCTCTATTGTATAAAATATAGTCTAGAAAAGAAATACCTCTTCTTACGCCTTATGCTGCCTCACATGAAGATTACAGGAAGTGATGTAGAAATAATTTGTCTTAAGTTGTCATTCTGGCTTCATCAAAAGATACCCACTGTTTTTCTGTTCCATTGCAACTCCCTTAATGCTATCGACTGCTAAAGACTAGAGATTATTATTATTAATGGAAATTTTAAGACATCAATAAAACTTTGTCAAAATCTGTTTTGTTGATATATTTTACTATAAATGAAATGCGTCTTTCTCTGTCAATTCAGATTAAATGAATATCTTTCTGTCTTTTATTACTGATCTTAAAGAATAAAATTGTGCTAATGATGAATTGTGTTCTTTTTTGCCTTTTCTAAACATTACAAAAGGAATCCAGGACAATCCATGCAGACAACTTGCTCAAGTTTGTACATTTAAAATCACTATTTTTCTAATTAAAGTAAAGATCCTTTTAAACACTTATGAGAAGTCTATGAATTCCTTCAAAAAGTGCCTGAAGGTGCCCATTTATTTTAACCTACATGAAAATCAATGATTTAAAGGATCTTTAAATAGATAAAATAGAAATTTTAATGAAAAGGCCGAGTACTCATCAGTCATTGCCTGTCTCTAGCCACCAAACTGTGCCTATGTATGGTCAACTGCTCTCTATAGATGTGAGTGAGACTTGGACACTGACAGCAGCATTGGAAAGAAGTCTGTGAGCTTTTAAGATATGGACATACAGAAGAATATGCCGAATTTCATGAACAGAAAAGAAATCAAACTTAGAAATCCTGAGGAAGTTGAATTTAAACATAAAACAGCTAACAAAAGAGAATTGTGGAAGGGAAAGTTCGATAAAGAAGAACGAGCTAGTTGCAGAACATCACGAGCTATGAACAAAGATGAGTGACGTGCAATGGCCTCCAAAATCACATGGATACATCAATAGGTTTGGATTTTGCAAAATTAGTTAACTATTCTTAAACTAGCCCCATCAAAAAATAGAAATAAGTAATGTGTTAACTTTTTTGTGGACACAGATATGCTAGCGCTTCACTTTTTTTGTTTACCTTTAAAAGGGAAAAATCTTTTACCCTCAGCACAAGTCCAGTTGAAGATAAACATAGGCTATTTGATGTCAAAATGCCGATTTGTGCCTGATTCACCAAGGCTGTGTCACATTTTAATGTGAAACAAACCATTTAGTAAAAGGAATAATCGTGAAGAATAGTGCAGCATCCATATGTGGCAGTGAATAAGATTAAACCTCATAGTCATCCAGTCTCTTTTTCCACAAATAATCATTTAAAAAATGCTCTTAACACTTTTTTTCCATTATTTTTTTTATTGATGCGTTTCACAAAATGGAAACAGAAATTTCTATGAGGTTTTCCTATTTCATAGGCTTCAAAAAAAGCAACCCTCATTTGAAATTTTAATTAGACATACTTTTGAAGTTTAACTTTTAATGCCTTTTAACAATAAAAGCTTTGCTTTTTCACTGATTTTGTGCATGTGAAATATTACTTTCTTCGTGAAAGAAAAAAAAAAGAAATTTTTCAGAATCCAAATGCAATTTGTTTGAAACAGAAAGGTCAGTATTGAATATTCAAATAGTTTGGTTACAGATTTGAAGTTTGAATTGATATGAAGTTTTAAAACGTTCAGACATTCACCAGAATTTGAATATAGAAAATGAAATTTTAAAAATTTTAAAATTTTAAAAGCTAGTTGTTGAACAGTGAGAGTAAATTTAAGGAATTTTAATAGTCTGGGCAGTTAGCATGTTGAGATATGTTGCATATGAAAATTTAAGATTGCTTAACGTTAAGGAAATATCTAAGAGTGTAATCATTGATTAGAAGTTTAAGGGCAAGACACCACAAATGAAAAATAAAATACATAAAAAAATCCAGCAGTTTTGATGCATATCTGTTTAGCAATGGTTAAAAAAACAACAAGTGTAACTAGTGAAAGAAGATCATAAGCTTAACACGTTTATGCAAGGAACAATTAATTATCATATGTTACATGGAGAAGATAATTCAAACCAAGCACTTGGTATTACATTCTTTTAATCTTGAATTATCTATCATCAACTTAGTAGAGACGACTACAAAGCACTGACTTCAAGAAAAACTGGTGATCATCAAATTAATTAACAATTATACAATTATAACACCATTAAACATGTTGTCCTATCAAATCGTGAATCAAAGCATTAGCATAGCCAAAAAAAATTGATTAAAAGACAACTAGCATGATCTTATCCCCCCATAGGTAGAAAACCGTTTTTTTTTAGAATGATATTAAAACATAGCATGCAATACTGGAAAATACAGTCTTGTGGAGAGAAAGAAATATTGCTTTAATAAACCCTCAGTTTAAGTCGTATCATTGTTGGTTCTATGTGGGCCATTGGAGATACTTTTTTTTATTTGTAATATTGACAGTCTAAAAGACTAGAATGGTAATCATAATATTTTGGAGGCCTTTCTGACGTTATTCAATCAATCAATCTCGATGCCGTCCTGGGTCCAGGGTTGACTAGAAATCTGACGCCATACCTCTCTCTGAGTGGCCAATCTCATACATTCTGCTAAGCTGCGCCCTGACCACTCCTTAATGTCGCACCACTGAGCCCGAGGCCTGCCTCGTGGTCTTCTGCCCTCCATCTTGCCTTCTAGGATGTTTTCATAATTGAGTCGTGACGTTTGATGTGGCCGAAAAATTTAAGTTCCCTTGCTTTTATTGTGTTCAGAATAATAGAAGTGTTTTCTCTGTTTTCAAATCCTTTAGAACATCTTCATTTTCTGTTTCCAACTAATTTTTTTTTCCATGCGTCTCAGAAGCCACATCTCACATGCTTCTATTTTGTCCATTGGTGCTTTTGTTAATGTCCATGTTTCGCATCCATACAGGATTACAGGGAAGACACAGCATAACAGCAGTCGATGCCTTAGTTCCATGGATATTTTCCTTGATGTGAGTAGGTGGTACATTTGCTGAAACATATTTTTGACAATTGCTATTTTAATTTTTATTTCAAATTCATTTTACCATCTGGTGTTATCGTTTGGCCCAAATATTTAAAAGTGCTGACCTGTTCTAGGGTTTCGTTATCGATCTGAATATCTGTTTTGATGTTGTCGCCTTCTTGTTTTGAAACAACCATTGTCTTGGTCTTTTTCACGTTCATACCTAGTGCAGCCTTTTCACTTTTTTTTTTATTTTTGCTGCTGTGTCCAAACTCTGTAGCCCTTCCTTGTTATCCGAAATAAGAACCGTATGGTCAACATATCTCAGATTACTGATGTTTCTCCCTCATATAGAAGCACCCTCCCGGTGCTCCAATTGCCTGAAGGTGAGTTATGTGTATATGTTGAATAGGATCGGGGAAAGAACACAGCCCTGACGAACGCCTCGCTGTATTGATGTGTATTCTGAGACGTCCTTGTCCACTCTTATGGCTGCCTTTTGATGACTCTTACATCTATACCATTTAAGCCTATCTGTTTCAAGCATTCAATGAGATTTCCATGTTTTACACGATCAGAGGCATAGTCAATGAAACAAAAAACATTTCCTCCATAACTCCTATGTGCTTTTGGACCATGATACTGAAATTAAATATACTTTCTCTCGTTCCTTTGCCTGGTCTAAAACCAAATTGAACTTCATCCACTTCTATGTCTATCAGTTGCTTGACTCTGTAGAGGATCACTCTCAGGAAAATTTTCGTGGCATAGGGCATGAGACTTATTAATCTGTAGTTTCCCCATTTCGTTGCCATGGTTTTCTTAGGTAGGGGAATGAATATAAATTTAACAAGGTTATGTGGAAATTGTCCTGTGTCGTAGATACTGTTGAACTGCTGTGTTAGCTTCTCTACGCCGAAGGGTCCCAGAGATTTCCACATTTCTGATATGATGTTGTCCTCTCCAGGTGCTTCGCCTCATTCAGTTTGCCTTATTGCTGCCTCCACTTCATCCCCTGTAATAGGGGGTCCTGAGCAATCTGTGATTACTGGTGGATCCTGACATCTGTTATCTTCAAAAAGTTCTCCCGCGTACTCTTTCCACCTATCTAAGATATCTTGTTTTTCAAAGAGTAGATTTTTGTTTCTGTCTTAAATATTTCCTCCTCGGTTGCTGGAGCATGATCCAGAGAGATTTTTCACTTTTCTGTGTAGGCTTTTTGACTAGTTTTCTTTGTTTAGCCGATCTATCAATAAGCACTGCTGGTCTAACCAGTCCTCTTTTGCTTTGGTCAGCTGTGATCTGTTTGCTCAGCTTTTTATATAACATTTCATCTTTGGTCTTTGCAGCTTTCCTATCTGAGGTTATTAAGTTGCTAATAAAGTCTCCTCTTCCTGACACTGTTTTAGCCAATAGCAGCTCTAGAAAAGACTACTTTAAAAAAAAAATATCCCTAAACCGTACACGAAGTCAGGGTGAAAGCAGAAAGGCAGAAAAGGGTTCTATGGACTTATGCTCTGGAAAGCAGAGGGCATTCCGTGAGAAACTCTGTTAGTTGTAGTTCACATCATTAATTTTGTCCAGGCAAACGAATATTATTCCTTACTTAAATAAGCAAAATATCACTTGCATCATATCTAAAGATGTTTAAAACGTTTAAGGTAGAGTTCTTGCAGAATCTAATCGTTTAAGGGATTGAAAAAGATTTTAAATTACAAGATTTAAATCATGTCATAAGCGAAAACCGAGACGAAAATTATAATCTTAACGAACAGTTTGGATAAAAATACATTCAAGGAAAATATATCAAAGAATAAGGTTTAAATTAGAAAAATCAAATCATCAATGTTATAACTAGCAATCAGCCGAAAGGACCTTCCAGTGAAAACACAAAAAATTAAATACTTCAATGTACCAGAAAAACATTACCGAAGTGAAAAGGAGGAGAATCGCCAAGAAGAGCAGCAGCAGAGGGAGCTGGCATCCAAGAATGGAAGAACAGTCATATAAATGAAACGTAGATACTAGTATCTGCTGAGACCTGTCGCCCAAGACTCAACAAGTGTACGCCAAAATCAGCCTATTATACATCTGCTCAACTTTAAAACACGAAATCTCACTTTAAAAGAGAAACCTGATCTAGATCTAGATACCTTATCCTTTTGCTGATTATATATAGTAATTAATTTTTCACTTTACTGGAAGTTTATTTCTGGTAGCTCATGATGGAGTCAACTCGTCTCCTTTTCTTTCTTTTTGTCTATTGCTCTTTATTTCTCCATTTGTTTGATTGCCGTTCTCATTCTGTTTGTCTGTCAGTCTGTCTGCTTACCAATCCGCCTCTCTCTCTCTCTCTCTCTCTCTCTCTCTCTCTCTCTCTCTCTCTCTCTCTCTCTCTCTCTCTCTCTCTCTCTCTCTCTCTCTCTCTCTCTCTCTCTCTCTCTCTCTCTCTCGCTCTCTCGCTCTCTCGCTGTGTGTCTCTGTCTGTCTGTCTCTCTGTCTGTTTGTTTTATTATCTGTCTGTCTATCTAACTATCTCTATCTCTTCTCTCTCTCTCTTTCTCTCTCTCTCTCTCTCTCTCTCTCTCTCTCTCTCTCTCTCTCTCTCTCTCTCTCTCTCTCTCAAATTTTCCATCTTTCCCTCGACTTTTCCCATATAAATTATATCTTCTTGACACATTTCTTTTTCTTTTTATCTTGCTTTTTATCTCCCATTCTTCGTGATATTGGTTGTTGTTTTTTTTTTTTTTTTTTTTTTTCTTTTTTAATAAAAATTATTATTTTTTTGGTTTCTTCATGTGATATATATACGAGGGCTCTTTCAGAAATAACCGAAAAATGCCCATTGCTCAGCAACCAGTGGAGCTTTTTTAATTCTGTAAACGACATGATATTCCTTATTTCCTTACGGATGTTCCCAGAAATTATGAAGTGCATCATTTTGCACAATGACTGTCTAGACGATTTTAAAGATGGCGGCCCACCTTGAAACTTGGTCAAAGGAGGAAATCAGAGCTGTCATACGTTTTTTTAACGCCAAAAGTCCTACCGAAATTCATAAAGAACTTCAGAGTGTATGTGGTGAGCATGTTATAAGCCGTACACAAGTCTATCACTGGTGTAATTTGTTTGAAGCCGGCCATTCCGACTTGACAGACAGGGAAGGGAGAGGGCGTTCGATAACTGCGACGTCAGAAGACAATGTGAAGCGAGTTGATGAGCTTATTCGTCAAGACAGGAGGTTGAAACTTCATGAAATCGCAAGCAGTCTTGAAATTTCGGAAACTTCTGCCCATAGAATTGTATTTGATGAACTTGGCTACAGAAAAGTCAGCGCAAGATGGGTTCCTAAGCAATTGACAGACAATCATAAAGAACAAAGATTGGACATCTGCAGGGAACTTTTGAGAAGAAGCAAGAACTCACGCAGGGTTCACGGGCATACTGCCAACGCCGGCGGAGACTTTCTAGGGTACGATGTGACTTTTCTTGACAGCTTAGTCACCGGTGATGAGACTTGGTTGCACCATTGCACCCCAGAAACAAAGCAAGATTCGATGACATGGAAACATCCATCCTCACCTGTCGCGAAGAAATTCAAAGTCATGCGGTCAGCAAAGAAAATAATGGGAACTGTTTTCTGGGACAGTCGTGGTGTTCTTCTGTTCGAAACCTTACAACCTGGAGAAACAATCAATGCTGCAAGGTACTGCCAAACTCTTGACAAGCTTAAGGCCATTCGCAGAAAGCGCCCAGGGCAGTTGACCAACGGGGTCATTTTGCAACACGACAACGCTACACCCCACACAGCACGAGTGACGCAAGGTTGGCTAGAGAAATATGGATGGGAGATTTTGCCACATCCACCACACAGTCCAGACCTCGCACCATCTGATTATCACCTCTTTGGGCCACTGAAACGTGAGCTGGCAGGAAAGCGCTTTGATGACGATGAAGAGCTTGTTGACCATGTGCGGAAATGGCTACAAAACCTTGACGGAAGTTTCTTCCGAGAGGGTATCTATTCCATGGTGCCGCGTTGGTAGAAGTGTGTTGACAGACTTGGCTGTTACGTAGAGAAATGAAGGACGAGTCAAGGTATGAACAGGTGCAAGAATTTTGTTGATAGCATAAAAAACGCGGATTTTACAGGCATTTTTTGGTTAATTATGAAAGAGCCCTCGTATATATATATATATATATATATATATATATATATATATATATATATATATATATATATGAATCTTTAGACGTATGTGTTGTTACCTGGTCTTGTTTTTGTAGCTGGTGAAGGGCTGAAACAAAAATAAATATATATTTTGTTATTATTTTGTATTTTTTAAAAGCTATAATGTACTTCTTTTATCATATTTTTTCATTGCCTTGCAAATAATTAAACATCAAGTTCAACTGAGACATTCAACTTTAAATTAACTCTGCTTGGATATATAGAAGAAGAGGCATTTTAGCTTTCGTCTGTCACAGACTTAAAATTTCATATCAGTTTCAATATCAGGCATAGTAAGATTCCCTTTTACTTAAAACAACAACATCGAAACATTCCGGATTTTATGAAAGCTCTAATAATTCATCTATATCTGAAGGTTTATAGATTTGCACATTCTTTAAAGAAAGAGTGTGATAATCAGTTTACTTCTCTAATCAACTTATTCACAAAGTTGATTAAAATCTTCATGATGTTATCATTCTTGAGACATGCTAATGAACTATTGGATGCGCCAGTCTGCTGCATTCATTCAAATTAGCTGAACGGAGTTTCTTACCTACTTTTTTTTTCTTTCTTCTTAATAGTTGCTTTCCTCAGTTAAATTTAGAGTTTTCAAAATCGTCATGCATAATAACCTTTCTATGTTAAACCGTGGCGGATTTGGGTCACCAATTCTCCTGCTCCTGCTCCTCCTGTTCCTCCTCCTCCTCCTCCTCCTCCTCCTCCTCCTCCTCCTCCTCCTCCTCCTCCTCCTCCTCCTTCTCTTCTTCTTTTTCTTCTTCTTCTTCTTCTTCTTCTTCTTCTTCTTCTTCTTCTTCTTCTTCTTCTTCTTCTTATTATTATTATTATTATTATTATTATTATTATTATTATTATTATTATTATTATTATTATTATTATTATCATTATTATTATTATTGTTATTGTTTTTGTTTTTATCGTTGTTGTTGCTGTTGTTGTTGTTATTATTATTATCATTATTATTATTATTATTATTATTATTATTATTATTATTATTATTATTATTATTATTATTATTATTATTATTATTATTATTATTATCATGTTATTGTTGTTGTTGTTGTTGTTGTTGTTGTTGTTGTTGTTGTTGTTGTTGTTGTTGTTGTTGTTGTTATTTAACACATAATAACAACAACAAATAAAACAAAAATAAATAGTTGACATAAGTGTTCAGGTTTTGAGGAAAATAGGCAAAAATGTATAGCGGTACCACCAAATCCTCATAGCGTTTACAAGTCAGCACACCAGAGAGGATATGAAAAGCATTAAACATGTGAGTGCTTGGTTTATGTGCTGCACTTTTAAAGGTCTTAAAAAGGCATTGAAAACTATTATAATCAGAATATAGATCAGTAGACCCCGGCCTATTCGAGGTGTGGGGGCGGTGAGGGGGGATGCCAGCACCGTTTCGCTCTAGTTGAGGTCAATTGCTGTACAGATGTATTTGTAAAGCTGTATTGACAGGCGAAAATTTTAGGCATAGACTTAGGAAAGTGTTTTTCAATTTCTGCATGATAGCAGCTTTCTAGTAGCATTCGGCTTTGACCTTTTGTCAAAGCGTCTTTTCTTGACAACAAAAGAGGGCGTGTATTGGAAAATTGCTAAAATGAACAAGAACCACTACTCAGTCCATACTCTGGGTATCTCTTTAGAATATTGAAGCAGAAAATATAGATCCTAGCGCTTACCGTTTAGAGACACCATAATTTTTTTGCGCTCTATGATTTAAACATTTGCGCAGGTAAGTTTTGAACTTTTTTTTTATTTTTGTGGTTTGAAGTTATAGTTCTTTTGTTTGCGTGTTCTTTTTTCGCATTTCCTCCACATTTGCAAATATATTCAGATTAATATAGCATTTTATTGTAATTTTTTTCTCATCTGGTTTTTAATTCTTTCTGAACCTAAAAGAATAGCAATCACTAAGTCTACGTTGTAAGCATCTGATTCTAAAAATTATTTATAAAATCAACCAGAAAGCAAATTGAAACATAAAATGGTTCTTTCCTGATTTGGGTCTTAAAGGAAACTCAGCTTTTTGTTTAGATGTAAGTGTGCTAACAGAATGGCGCCGAAAATTATTTAAAAAAAATAACGCAATTTATAAATCAGCGACAAAAATATTTGTTATAAATCATCTTCCTCGTCAAATCATTCTGTCTATCAACAGAAAAGTCGACTGTTTAGAACGTCCTAACTCTGATCTTAATCACACACCATTCTCGGAATGGATCACTTATTACAAGTTAGCAAACACCCGCAGAACGTTTTGAGACGTATGCGCAAAGTAACAGAGCAACTAATCGATAAAAATAATGGAAAATTTGGTGTCAGAGAGAGCTCAAGTTTTTACACAACACTCTCTTTAAACGAAATAAAGACCAAATATTATTTGATATAAACACAAAACTCATAATTTATGCCGTAAGAAAGATTTGGCCCTGTAACTATTATTTTTTTTTTCGATTCTTATATTTTAAATTATTGTGCTAGTAAAAGAAATGTAGGCTAGGTCCCTGCATGATCTAAATAGGAGCAAACAATCTGTGTTGTTTTTTCAAACATTTTTTGTTTGTTTGTCTGTTTTTTTTTTTGTTTTTTTTTTTGTTTTTTTTTTTTTTTGGGGGGGTGGGGGGGGGGGGGGGGGGGGGGGTTTAAATGTTAGAATAGGCTATGGTAAATAGAAAACGTGAAATTTCTTGCTTTATATTTGACTTAGACTCACATGCTGTATCCCCAATTGTTTAAATTATTTTTGTTTGATATAACAATGTGTTATCCGAGAAAACATTTTCAAACTTCATTCCCAGTGACTCTAAATTTGTATTCCAGGACTTCAATCTGAACGAGTTTGCTGACTACCTGAACGTCGTGAGCGCCAACTATCGAACGATAAAAAGCCATCTTGAAATAAAGAGGATCTACGCTGTTTTTTGGAACAAACAGTTTAAAATGGAAACAGAGGCCATTACCTCAACGTTCTCTCCATCTACATCTCTTATTTTGATCACGTTCATCTTCACGGCTCTCCTATGCTGGTATGTGTATAAAGCCGCACATGTGACAAAAATGATTTGCATAAATGGAATGGAAATCCGGAGTAGGCGTCTAGGCTTAACTATGTTCTCAACGGGACTCGTTATTCTGATACTTCTTCTGTTCATTATCAATGATCAAAAACGCCTACTCTCTGAGAAATGGGCTTTTAGAACCGATAGTCATGGAGAGGGTGCAGGGCTTTTCTTGCTGTACCTTACACCTTTGGCGTGTGGAATAGGCAATGTCGTCCTGCTGGCGGACAGCTTCATTCAATGGAGAGCGCAAACTTTTTATTACGACTACAGCGGTCAATGGACAAGGGGAGTTACAAATATAGTGATGTGTGTAATGCCTTGGATTATTGTCAGACTTTTCTCCGTTGAGTGTCTCTGTGACTGTCACCGAAGAAGATTTCGAACATATTCTGCTGCATGCGCTATGGCGCCGGTGTGTTTTGCTCTCTTGGTAACTGGAGTGTATATGTGCACAGTTAAAAAGCGTGTGCTCATTCGCAATCACATATCGTCATGATACATTCGGCTAGCAGAGCCCACAGTCCACGCAACGGAGTTTACATAAATTGTATAATAGCAAAAAAAAAAAAAAATATTGCGATAAAAACTTGTCCAGGTAGAAGCTGTATCAAGCGGGAAATGAATGAAATTGCACACGAAACTGGCACGCAGAATGTTTTAACTCCCTTTCGCCTTTTCTCCCTTTCCTCTTCGTTGTTCAAGGCATAATCATTCGAAAGTCAAGAATAGGTGGAACCGAAATGGATTCTAAATGATCTCATTTTCATGCCTTATTTCTATAAGTGTGTGGGAAGGATGAACTGTTCAACACGCCTCTGCGTCAAACCAACATTAAAATTTGGAAGAAGCCTACCAAGTGTACAAAGGTGTAAAAGCCACAATAAAAAATATTACATTTAAAATGCATTGAATAAAATCATCGAATGTTATAGCATATTAAAATAATATAATATAATTAAAATCCATACAGAATGAAAATGTTTATAGGTGTGTTTTATATTGTCATGTTGCAAAAGTAGTTAGTAAATGTTGCAATGGCTTACGACCTAATAATTTTTTAAGTATCGTTTCTTTAGTTTACTGTGGAAACCCGCAACTGTGCATAAAAATCTCTATCAGTCTATCTATTCATCTATCGATCTGTCTATCTATCTATCTATCTGTCTATCTATCTATCTATCTATCTATCGATTTATCTATCTATCTTTCTCTTTCTCTCTCATCTATGTCTCTCTTTCCCCGTTTTTTGTTTTCTTTATCTTTCTTGCCCTCTTTATCTTATGAAACATTACCCATCTTACCGTTGTTTTCGCATTCCTTTGCTCCACCATCCTTTTCATTCATGGTCTGTTAAGAGTATTCGTTCACAGATATAGGGGATATTTCACTTGCATTTCATGAACATTTTTCGTTTTATCATTTACATGCTCGACCAGAAAGACAATTAATCACCTCAACTGACTTCTTTAAGCCGTGCCAAAAGATAAATCTAACATTATAAACGGCTTTACCCGTTTGCATAGCCCAAGAGGGCCCTTCAAGAGTGGAGGGGGGTGGGAAGAGAGAGAGAGAGAGAGAGAGAGAGAGAGAGAGAGAGAGAGAGAGAGAGAGAGAGAGAGAGAGAGAGAGAGGATTAAATAATAATGATATTATAAAGTATCATTTTCCACTTTGTAAACAACAGAACGAAAGAATTTTTGGGCAAAATCATATTCAATTCTTTTTTAATTCATGAAAATGTCTTTGGCACGTTTTTTCTTGTATCCGTTTCTCTCAAAGATCGCGTAAGGGCTATTATGAGTCCAAACAGCATGACATGATTGGTTCATTCAAACTAAGGGAGACTTCTGATATATTGAAGAAAATTGTCAAATTTTGTATTAAAGACGACGTCATTGTTCTTATCTAAGAGATTAATATATATGCCTGTATTCTATATACAAAATACAGCGCGTTACCGGTTTAAGAATGAAACTCGGTCTCTTTCTACTTCTCGATCTAATATCAGTTTCCAGGGCACCTCAAGCCACGAGAATGAGCAAAACCATATAAAATGCATAACCTCAAAGTCAGAACTTCATCGACTGTTTTACTAACAACCCAAACCATAACGGAATATTCTTATAGACTTTTAATCAAATAAATTAAAGCCAATAGTTCGCATAAATGTCGAATGATCTCCTCCAGAGTTTGGATTAGCATCCTATTGATATATGCAATGAATTATCTAAATACAAAGATGCTACCAGATCTAGATCACTAAGTGTGCTACATTACATATTTGGACATACCCCCAGCACCGACTGCCTCTGGATGTTGGTCAAACTGACAGTCGTTCGTTCGATGGTCGAATATAAAGTTAGTTTGAGAGATAACCCTTTTTATGTAATTTACGGAGGACCTACTACGTGTTGGACTCCACTCTAAAATTAGTATATGATGCACAATTTAATTGCGGGCGTCATTGGTGACTCATATGGAAGGATGGGGACTTGGGACCAATTCTGGCATTGTCTTCAGGTGGGTACGATCCTCCTACTGCGTAACTGAGCTGATTCATTCGGTTTTGACGTAGGGGATTTCCCAAGCGTTTCCGCTCCCACTCTGGCACACGTTGACTCATTGTTGCTGGGGATCATTGAGTACAACTTTATACCTTTACCTCAAGACTTAATGACGAGAAAAGGTGGACTTAAAGAAGGGAAATTAACGGAGGAATAAAGCGATTAATAAAACTATTAACTATGAAATACTATTATCATTGTTTTATCAATAGCCCAAAGGTACATATCCCACAGAAGTATTGAGAAAGAAAAGATCTGTTAGAGAGCTAGAGTGCCATATTTGTGTGTGTATGAGATCTTTCTCATTTTTGACTATTTTGTCTTTGGTCTATATATCCAGAGCCATATTCAGAGCCAGATGATCCATATCACTATTGTGATATGGACTACTTGAGAAATAAATTGAAATGTTATTTAAAACCTTCTCAAGACAGTTAGATAAACATGTAACATGCTTTAGTATTCGAAAGTTATTGATCAGGGAAATTAAAAGTTGGTTTATTGGACATTACAAAAACTATTTACATGCAGATCATTCAACAGACCTAGTTATGTAAATTAATCATAGGTCTTTATCCTTTTATTATGGCGTATCTCGCAGCTTCCTTAATTAATGGCCATAATTAAGATAAACTATTTACCAGATTCAATAGTCCCACCAGAGACAGAAAAACGAAGTCCTTAAATTCCTAAAGATCTCCCATCTGAACAGCATCTGCTCTTCCATCGTATTGGCCATGGCTGTCCTTCAGTGCCAATTTTGGTGAATGAGGATTAAGACGTCTTATTCCTAGTTATGGCATATCACTTAGGTTCGAAGATTTATTTGATTTGCATACCAAAAAAAAAAAAAAAATGTTTATGTCTAAATTTGGCTCCAAAAAGTCTCTCCCTTATTGGGACCTTATATCATTAAATTGCAGGTGAGAGAAAAACTCATAGAAACCAGACACCTTTGGAAATCTTCTCCATGTTATTCTTATTTTTCAAACAGCCAATTAAGCTGATCAACATAGACATCTACAATTTTGACAATCCAATCCTTGGTTGGTCAACTATCCTCCTTTAGTCATTTTAATCTCAATAATTAAGTATGGCTTTAATTTTGTTTAAAACCTTTACCATAATTTATCTCAGACAAATGCTATTATTTAATGCCGTCATTACCAAATACTCATTTGCTTTGGAATTTACTAGGCTTCAATATTACATAACTGGTTTTAATATAAAATTTTCAAGATTCTTATGTGTAGAGTAGCTATGGATTAAATGCCTTATTTAAGCCTGGATCAGCTAGGGTTCTTTAAAAAGTAAGGCAGGCATTATTTGGTTCGAAACTTCCAGAATCGTTTGGAATTTCACGTAAAGTCTAATTGGTTCTGGCTTGATAATTATTGAGAAGAAGGTTGAGGCTGTGTTGCCTATATAATTATATATAAGTACACCAGTGTAATTTATCTTCTTATTTTCGTTATGCCAACTTCATATGTTTGGGTCCAGATCGCAAGAGTTAATAGCGTCGGTAGGTCGTTAGTGACTTCAGCAATTATAATTTTATCCCTACCACAGGTGCATTGGTCGTTCAAGAACATGTCTTTGGCTACAGATAAATCGACTAAGGGAATCAATAATTATCTGTGCTATCAAGACTCCAAATCTGATTTTATACTACTGTCCACTTAGGTTAAGGCAAAAAAAGAGTTCCGAAAGTCATCCACACCCAATGTCTCCGTAGATCACCCAATGTCTCCGTAAATGCTTCCATGCTCGGTCGACTGTTCTTAGATTGCACAGTTGAGGCAGTGTCTCTACATTATAATGTTGATCTGGGCAGAGGTGCCGCTCATTTGAAAGACAGCTATTGGTACACTTTTAAGAAATTGGCAATTTCCATTCATGTGGGTCTTTCAGGAGAAACGACCTTTCATACAAATATTAACAGAAATCCATTATACAACTCACGTAAAAAAATAAAAACAAAAAAAAACAAAAAAAAAAAAAAAAAAAACACTCTGATTTTTGGACATCACGCTAGTAACTTGTCGTTGCTTTACCTCAAAACTTTCAGCGACTATTAGGCATTCTTAAAAAAATGAAATGTCGTGACGGATTGTCTGAATTTCGGTGTAATTAACAATATTTAGCGTTGTGTGAATTATAGTATGATGGCGTCCGCTCATGCCGAATATAAAGACATGAAAACTGTTCCCAAAGAGAAGACACGCCTTTCGGTCATCTTTTTTTTATATTATTCAAAACTACGCAAACTTTGTAATACAGATGAGACGAATTCTCACCGAGACCGATAACCCCTTATAGTTGCTACAAACTTGAACACGTGAGTCTTTAAAACTGGTAGAATCTTGAAACTAGTGGTAATAGAACTCTGTTGGCATTGGCTAAACAACAAACGAACAAACAACTAACAAAAGATTAATTCATGCGTTCAAAGTTCGTCTATAATGTTCTACATGTGCATTTGCAATGTGGAACCTTTCATTTTGACCTCCAAAGCTAGCTGTCGCAATTATCTTAAAGAACCAGAAGAAGGCTGGAATAAATTATTCTCTAAAGGAATCATTGAAGGGAAAATAATATATATTTTAATGGATCTTTATAACAAAGATATTGCACATAAAACACCATAATAACAGTAACAAAAACAACAAAGACAACAATAACAACAAGATCAATAATAATAATAATAATAATAATAATAATAATAATAATAATAATAATAATAATAATAATAATAATAATAATAATAATTAATAATAATAATAATTAATAATAACAACAACAATAACAACAACAACAACAACAACAACAACAACAACAACAACAACAACAATAATGATGATGATGATGATGATGATAATAATAATAATAATAATAATAATAATAATAATAATAATAATAATAATAATAATAATAATAATAATAATAATAATAATAATAATAATAATAATAATAATAATAATAATAATAATAATAATAATAATAATAATAATAATAATTAATAATAATAACAACAACAACAATAACAACAACAATAACAACAACAACAACAACAACAACAACAACAACAACAACAACAACAACAACAATAATGATGATGATGATGATGATGATAATAGTAATAATAATAATAATAATAATAATAATAATAATAATAATAATAATAATAATAATAATAATAATAATAATAATAATAATAATAATAATAATAATAATAATAATAATAATAATAATAATAATAATAATAATAATAATAATAATAATAATAGGTGAAGGTGAAGTGATTCAAGTGAATGGCGAAGCTCTCTTCTCAAAGAATGTAGTGTGACACAGAGCATAGATTGAAAAATTAATGCAAAGTAACGTTAAAATTGAAAAAAAAAGTGCAGGGTCCCCACTCCTTAGAATTCTCATCTATGATTTACCGCAGAAGTTTAAACCAAATAGTGTTGGAGAGGTTGACTTAGTAGAGCTTCTGTTTTTACGAAGTCTTGTTTACTTGGTTCTAAGCGACATGTACGAAGGCGCTTGTAGCATAGGTGAAAAGTCTGAGCAAAACAAAAAGTGTTTTTCCACGTTGATAGATTCTAGATCTACTAGACCTTTAGGACTAGATACCTTAATATAGAATGTAGGCAAATTTAGACCTAAGCAAGATAAAAGGTATCTAGTTAGATATAGATCTAGAATTTATTTTGCAGTTTTTTTTTTCGGGGTATTATCGGTGATTTTTAACTTGTCACCGGTCACACTCACGTAGAAAGATTTAATAATTGTATTTGTTATGCCTAGAAGTGTCGATTTGCTCTAGATTTAGTCTAGATCTAGATCTAGATTCAAGGTAAATCTATCGCAAGTCGATGACTCAGGTAAAAAATACCGATTTATCTAGATTAGAAGGATCAAGAATATGTGCCCTATAGAACATAGATGGTTCGCAATGTGCTTCAACTTCAAGCATAATTGGCTGTAAACAGGCGCTAATTTCTTTTTTTTTTTCTCCTCAGTCTTACGATTGAATCTAAAATAAATTTCCAATGGTCATTAATGGTTTCAGAGATGTTAAGGTGTTCCATACATTTGGTGGTTGTAATTTTGTTTTCATCTATTTTTCTTTTTATGTCTTTGAGCAAATTTGTTTCTGTTAAAATTTTCAAACCTTGATTGTAAAACCATTTAGTAAAGAGGGCAGTCTCTAGCCAGTCTGTTCCTTCCTCATATCTCACAAGGTCAAACTGGGCGCTATCCACAGCGGATCATTCTGAGCTCCTGACCGAATTTTAGGGCATTGAACCAGTCACACTATTTAATGAAAGTAGTCTAAATTAATTTTTTTTTTTCTGTCGATGATTAGGGCTTTCTTCACTAAATCTCGATTTTAGATTGAGATCTATTAAATGCTCAATTATCATACAGATCTATTTTCTTGGAAACTTAAAGGTCGAATTCATGGAATTAATTCTCTTCAACACATTTAAGGCAAAATATTTTTAATGTAAACGTAGCCATTGACAAAGAATGAATCATAAAGACTGCCGATGGGGGGATATAAACAAAGCAGGGAGATATTAAGAGGTTGCAGCAGTCCCCATAGCCAATATGGTGCTAGTTTCCATAAATCTACCTATTACAAGTGAGTTCAGATCTGTATTTTAGACTTACTTTGCATTAGAATTTAGATGGTATTTAGCGGTTTGTATGTCTCAGCCTAAAGTAGAAATTTCTTCCCCTCTTTTTTTTCTTAGGTTTTGCAGGCCAGCAAGACTGATTTCTACAATTGGTGGAGGTCACCACATATGATTCTGAAGCCTGCATTTTGAATCTAGTCTTCCTTTTTATGATGTCATACTGATGCTACAGTAATGATCTGTGTCGTAGAACTTGTCAACCACACCATAAATAGACTAACTTTAAAAGGCTTTAAATAATAATGCCTCTTTGTGTCCCGGAAAATATTTTTTCAAGATTCTCGTCTGTGCAATAGCTCTGAACTGAAGGTATTCTATATGCGCGGATCAGCTGGAGTGCTTATCAAAAGTAAGTCAGAGATAGTTTTGTTCTAATCTTTCAGGATCTTTACTTAAAGGTTGATGGTTGCAGACTTGATAAATATTGAGAAGAAGGCTGAGCCTGTTTTGCCTTTTATGTATTTTCACATTCAGCTGATAGCATCCTGATTTGTGTTATGCCAACTCCGTCTCTTTGGGTCCAGATAGCAATTGAGTGATTGGTGGTGGTGCTAGATCCTAAATGAAGATGAGAAAGGAAGTTGGAGATAAAACTCAAACTCATGTTGAATTTCTGTGAGTGTGGAAGAGTTTGCTGAAAGAAATGATAATCCTTATTCCTGCACCTCTTCTTGTGAGAAATTTTCTGTTCCAGACAAGCATTTTTCGTTAGGAATTCATCTTTTCTTGTCATAAGCTTTCGAAAGTTAAAAAAAAAATTTTAAGTATCTCCATTTTCTTTTATGATCTCTCGGGTTAGGTAACAACTTCTCATTACTTTTAAAGCCTTTGATTGGCTATTATCTTTTTCAAAATTTAAGGATGTTTCTAATTTGATTGAGCTTTTATGGATTTTGAGGTGTCCTTGGTGTTTATTTACATGAGATAGAGATGTTCTTATTGTTTTTCTGGCTTCAAAAACATTGTTAGGGAATAGTATGTAGCTTGAAGTACATTGCAGATTATTAAATGAATTGAACGAAAGAAGTCTTCTAGATCACAGCAAGACACACATTGACATGTAGCATCAAAAATCCTGAAGCTTTTAGGATAACAAGAAAACAAAAAGGCCAAGGTAAGAAGTGTGCCTAAACTTCCCTTACTGAAGGAGGAATGTAAAATTATTAATGTATGTTCTTAGACCATAATGGTTGTACCTATACTTTGCCGTTTCTTGACATCTAAATATACAAAAATCATCCTTAATCATATGGAGTGGACTTTTTTTAGGGTCAAAGCTTGACATTGGCAACACCTGTGAACTGTACATAGGGCTAACATCATTATCAGATTTAGTTCATAAACCATAAAATATAGGTTTTATACAAATTTTTCAATTTTCCAACAATGTACTTCAGTCATTTAGGTTAGCACATTTTTGCTTCCAGAAGGGTAGTTGTAAGTTTGGGTATTGTCCTAACCTTGGAATTGCCGTTTACTCAAAAACTACAGGAGTTTTATTACCATGCCCATGTATGTGTTGTGTCAGTGTGCTGCATAGCAAGCAAGAAGAGATTGTCCCAAGTGTCTTGAGGAAGGAGCAGCCTTTTTTTGCAGATATCATATTAGGCAGCAGTCTTATGTCTGTACTTTGTTTATCAGGTTCACTGTTTGTCTGGCCTCTATCCATCAGTCCATACAATTTATGTGATCTGTGCTTCTCATAGCCAGCAACATAAAGTGGTTAAGCAAACCCTCTCACCACAACAAGGAATAGATGATCAGATCTAGGTTTTTCTTTCAAATCATTTGTTTTGAACAAATTACTTTTTTAATTTTCGCTTTTTGATGCCAAAAAATAATACTAGTCATTGAAATTTTAACAAAATTGCTTGTACATAATGCACATGAATGAAAGGATTGCATTTTAAATCTCTCGTCAGAGTCAATGAAAATGGGAAAGAAGAGGGTGGCCTTTAAGCATCAGCATCTTGAGTTATTCGAGCTCAAGTCTGCAATAAAGGATCAAGAAAGAAGAGTCAAGGCATCTCTTTGTTCTGTCACCTTCTTCACAGCAGCACTTAAAACCTTGGGACTTGTGTTGTTCTATTATGTGTTCTCAATAGGACTCACCTTTTATAACAGACGGATGTTCAAGGTAAAGAATCGTAAGCTGTTTAAAACTTCTTTCCATGTTAAATGCACTCATATTAAAAGCATTCTATCAGTTTCTTATTCGAAATTTTAAAAATTGATGTTTTATCTTTAAAAGTGGTCAAGTACACATCAACAGAGTTTATTGTCCCTCGTTTGTCTCCTGCCAATCACAATTACTTACATAGTGATTGTGATAATGATTGCTGCATCACAAGATGCTCCACAATAATAGACAGGGTTGTTCAGCTTGGCTTGCATTTGTGCTTGCTCTCTGATGTGCTATAAATATTACTGGAGAAGTTATGATACTTAATGTAATGTAGATGGTGTATGGTTTTTGAACTGCAGTTTTCAATGGTAAAAAAATTCTTACCTGGTCGTTGGAACATTTGTATGAATCAGACAAATTAGTTTTAAAGTGGACCTAGATTATTTAGAATTATTGACTATATTATAAAAATGTTGTTTCTTAGGTAAAGAAGCTATTTAGGCAGAGGCTTTTAATTGTTGACTTCTGTAATTACAAGAGCAGGAGCAACAGCAGCAGCAGCAGTAGCACAGTGCACCTCGAATCCAAAGAAATCGGATTCAAAGAACACCTTTCATTCAACGAACAGAATTAAATCGCCGGTTTTTTTTTCCGTCTTTGACTCTCTTATAATACCTTGGATCAAACAAACTAATCTCAGACCCGTCCTGTGCTTTATTGAACTATAAGCATTAGCAAATTAACTATAGAATGCTTTTCTGCCCAGAAACTATGTAGTTGAAATTCAATCAAAAGGTCCCCTGTTGGCTGTTAAGAAATACTTGAAGTGTATAGGTGTTGGGCACCCATTATGCCATAGTATATACTAAAGGTAGGGGAGAGCAACGTATTGATATAAAGGCAGAAGATAATACAAAGAGAGGGAAAAATGAGCAGGAAGCGGCAGAAAATGCATGGGGAGATCATGATACAGGATCAAAGAGCCAAAGCGGTGGTAACTTGGGCAATGGTGGGAAAGGTACAGACACGTAGTTAGTTGATAAAAACAAGGGAGATAATTATGTGATAATTTCACGTTGGTTGGTTACTTTCCTTGTGTGCTATTTCATGGCTCCCATGAACCTTGCATTCAACGAACTGTTAAAAATGACCAAATTAGTTCTTTGAGTCCAAGATGTACTGTGCATGTATTATCATTAGATGAATTAGCTTACGGCTTAACTGCACAAAGGCGTGAATTTTTAATATGATCTAGTCAAAGAGATATTGTTCATATGTATGTTCAGATGTAAAATACAACAAGTTATAGCCCACACCAAGTACAAACTCAGGCTTATATGCAATTTAAATCAGCAGTATCAAGAGAATTTCCCTGTGATATGTGTTAAAAATATTTATGTTCTGGTCAGCTCAAAATTGAATGATTTTATCTTGAGCAAAATGCAAATACTTATGTGATATTAAAAATTCAATTATTGAAAATTAGATTTTATGTTTGTTCCTTTTCAGAATGGTCACTTTGCTCTTTCCATTACAATGTGTCATTTACTTTTCAAATTTGTGGCTGCTGGTATTGTAAGGGGTCTAATGGAATGTAGGAGTGAGGAGCCCAGAGTCTCATTGGCTTGGGGACCCTATGTAAAACGTGTGGCGCTTGCAGGTATGAATTTTGAAAAGTTGACAAGTAGGTCGATACTCTTACAAAAAAAGTAAGAGTGTGTTTTTTGAATGATTTGGACTAGTGCTGAGTTAAACTTTGCTTTTACAATCCTGCAAGGTGTGAGTGTGGTATTGTAAACTAATATATACCCTGCAGGACTTACATCATCCACAACAAAAGTGCACCAAGAATGTTTTGTATTGCCCAATTAGTGAAATCATTATAAATGTATAAATTTTTTTTCTTTAGGTTCATGCTTAAAATGATATCTAATTTCTGTATGTTTTATATTTATATTTAAATTAAATTTGAAAGAGAACTGATTTAAACTGCTATGATAACTTGCGTATCAGATTTGTCACAAGAAGCTTAATAGGTTGTGAGAATTCTGTGTTTAAAGATTTTATTTGTTTGAATTTGAGCCTATTTCTGTATACTTGGTGACATAATACAAATTTTCTTTTCTTTTTTTTTACTAGGTGTGATGAGCTCCCTAGACATTGGTTTGTCAAACTGGAGCTTTGAATTAATCACAGTTTCTCTGTAAGTCATGTCTTTTTTCCTGGTGGTACATAAATGATAACAATTCCATCTCACACGCTGGCACAATTGACTTCAAATCTTATTAGCATAGCAGTTTTTTAACTTATAAATATAGCCTCAGTTGGGATTGGGAGGCAAGTTATTGCTTGGACTATCAACTAAACAAAATAGTTAGTCCAATACTGATTAGGTTGTTGATCTAAAAATTTTGTTTTTTTATTTTTTTTTCTTCTCCACAAATCATTTAGAATAAAATCTGAGTCCTGAAAATGTCACTCGAAAACTCAGACAGTGTAAAGGAAAGAAAATCAGATCAGAATTTGTCTGAACCAAAAATTTTATAAAGGGATGATGTAATTTAAAAGTCACAGGAGATATAAGTTAAATGTAAAGAGATGTTAAAGTAATCAACAGAGCAAAATTTACAACACTTCAATTAGATTTTTAAATGGCATTTGTAGCTGCAATTTCTGGTGAACATTTATCATGCTATGTAAAAAAAATGTTTCTTCACTGGCATAACATTTTATTTGAATGCTTTGTACATGACAGCTTCATGGTTTGGGACTATTTAAAGGCTCACAATTCGTTTTTATAGATGCTTGCTAACTGACATACATATGTTTGTTATTCTTTAATTGCAAGTATGAGCTTAATATCCTCAAAGTACATGTAAAAATAATTCTACAAATTGTGTTGCGGGCTACCAAATTTTAGTACTAATAACAATGTTTTTTAATCTTGTTTTGATTCAGGTATACAATGTCGAAAACCACAGCTGTGATATTCATTTTGTTCTTTTCTATTATTTTCAAGTTGGAGAAATTTGTGAGTAACGAAAACTAAAATTATTTTGCTGGGTTTTTTTTTTTGTTTTCAAAAGTGCATTGACATTCTTTTGCTTTTTTCTCCTTTAAACTTAGACCACAAGATTTGGAATGTAGATATTGCATTCTTCAAGAGAATTTTTAGTTTACACCATTGATATAGATATCATCTAATCTATGTGATTTCCATTTTAATAAAAGAGTAAACAATTATAGAAAGTTTTTTTAATGCCGGGCCATATACAAGAGTTTTTAATCACTGCTTCTTATAAGATAATACTTCATCTAATGATTAAGGTCCAAATCAAAAGCAAGAGAAGAATTGTATTCTTTCATTGTTATCATCTTATCGTAAGAAAATCTCATCACATATCGTATTCTATTTAAAAGTGGTATTGTTGTGTCAGCTTCCTGTTTTATTTGATTTCTTTGCAGTCCATGAGATTTTTAGCATTCTTTGTAACAATCACATTTCTGTTGCTTACCCAGTTTCTTTTGTCCAGGTTTTGCATCCGTATATCAGAAATGGTTCAATATAGCACTCCATGGCTCTTCTTCTTGTGTGAATAGAGATGTCTTTATTTGTTACTATTGATTTCATTGTCTGAAAACTTTCTTTTCCTTGCGCTGTTCTTGTTGCAATTTCAGTGTTGTTGTGACCATCTTGATATTAAAGTACTCAAGTTTTTTAATTGAACCCTTTGGTTGAGTTTATTCCTGTTGATAAAGATTTTGATCTGTTGGCACTCATTGTTTTGACTGACAACCATTACTTGTCTTTTTACTATTCTATTGAAGTCCTTTCTTTCTGCTGTCTTCTTCAACAATGTCTAATAATTTTGCAAATCTTCTTTACTGTCTTTATTAATACAGTGTCATCAGCATATCTCAAGTTGTTCAATGTTTTGCCCTCCTACTTTAATTCTAGGTTTTGCGTAACCATTTCACCGTATAGAGAGAAAAAGTATAGGAAAAGCACACATCCTTGTCTGACACCACGCTTTATTTTTTTAAAGGAGCTGATTTCCCATCAATTAGCATTGCTGCTGTCTATTACCAGTGTTTGTTTTTGATCACTCATAGATCTTTTCTATCTATCTTCATCTGTGCTAGTTGTGTGATTATCTAATCATGTGGTACTCTATCAAATGAAGCACAGATATACCTCTTTTTGTACTTCTAGAGCTTGTTCAATTATAGTCAGATGTATGTAGTCTGCATTTCTTGTACTTTTTCACTTCACAAAGCCACACTGCTCTTTCTCATTTGATTTTGATTTTTTATGTGAATCGTGATGATTCTTAAAAGTATTTTGGTGATATGACTCATAAGAGGGATGGCTCTATGCAATTCACAGTATATGAGTCAATCTCTTTTGTATTCTGGTTGCTTAGACAGCTTTAAACTCTGATCTTGTCACTTCAATTTCAATTTCATTTTCATCTAAGGGTCCATTGTCTTCAAAATCTGCCAGAGTTACAGTTATCATATTGATATTATCTTCAATGACTTCCTCGCAGTATTTTTTTTTGGTAAAGTTTTGACAAGTAGTTATGCTATTTGTTAACTTATTATAACCCCCCCCCCTCCGTTACTTTAGTATTTTCTCTGGACTTGTGTGGTACGGTTGTTTTCTCACGATTCTGAGTAGTGATCCTTGTTCAGAGAAGTCCTTTGAATGACACTGGTTCTCACAGAGGCACATATCTCACTATCAAAGGAATATCAGCAGTGTGTCGTTTTTTTTAATTCGTGTAGTCAAGGCTTAAGTTCAAGATTAACCCAGCACATCTTGTTTTAAATTTTTCAAATGTTGTAGAATTATTGTACTTTGAATATATGAAAATACAATTATTCTTTGTCAAGTGATGAATTACATCACACAAACATTTTATGTTTTCTTTATGAGACATTTTCGTTTTTTTTTGTTTTTTTGTTTTTCAGAGATGGAGCTTGGTGGTGGTTGTTCTCTTTATTTTCACAGGTTTGTTCATGTTCACATACCATTCAACTCAGTTCAATCTGGAGGGTTTTATTCTGGTTATGACTGCATCAGTACTGGCTGGAATGAGGTGGACTTTGGCTCAAGTGGTCATGCAAAAGAATGAGCTAGGTCTGTTGTGCCAATCATCTGTTTTAAAGACTGACAGCTTCACAGACCAACATTGTGAAAACTTCTTGCATTCATTCCTTTTTTTTTTTATTTCCAAAAAAACAAAGTTATTACCTTTCTGTGATGGATAGGAACACTTAACTGTTTGACCCAACAAGTATTCAAGCAAAGGAAGTGAAACATTTATATCCATGATATTTTTTTAGTAATTGATACAAATTTCTTACAATAAAGATGTATAAAAATTAATATGCTAACTCTGAGAACCATTCTTTTTTTTTAAACTTCATCTCCATCTCTAGAAATAGATGACAATATTGTTTTGAAGTTAGTGAGGCATTTGAAATAGTCCTGGATGAATCTTATGTCTTATCTCAAACAATATGAAGACTTACCAAACTACTTTTTTCCAAAGCAAAAGTGTATATCCATATTTAGAACAAATCTGTGTTTTTATTAACTTCTCAGATTATTGTGAAAACAGAAGCAGAACATTCTACTGGATATAATAATGGCTAGAGTATCGTATCCTAGTTGTGTTCCAGAAGACTATCAAAGCTATATTGCGATATCAAGCTTGAATTGTTTTGTGTTAAGGCAATATGACACTGACATTACCATCAAGACCCACTTTACTCAAAGCAATGGAATGCATGCACTGACAAATATTACTGCTTGTAAATATATTTGATTTTTAGTTTGATAATCCATGATTTATTGCATTTAGTGAAATGATAAAAGTCTAAAAGCTCCAATAGAATGCATCCGTCATACATCTGATTTGCCTTGATGAGAAAAATAATTTTTATATGTATGCCTCTTACTTTCATCCTAAACTCTCTTCCCCTTCATAAAAAAGGGCCATGTTTGTTTTTCATGAGTTGTGTCTTAATTTTCCATCCAGTTTCAAAATAAAGAGCACATTTTTTAACAGGTGTGGAAAAGTATGTCATAAATGTACCAACTACATATGTTATCAAATATGCAATGCTCGATTTTCACGAATAAGGTGTCCTTTTAATATATCCCTTTATTTAAGTCTTAAGATGGTGAAGGAAAGACTTGAAATTGGAGTAGGAAATCTATCTTTTTTATTTCAAAGCTCATGTTCCTGGAAAACATTTAAAACATTTTTCATTTGTATCCTTCAGGCTTGCAAAACCCAATTGATATGATGTATCATATACAGCCTTGGATGATTTTGGCTCTCTTACCTCTGTCCACAGGGTTAGAATGTAAGTACTTTTGCAGCAGAAAAAAAGCTCATTTTGTGTGACATCAATATATAAACTAAATTTACCATTTGATCCATAAATGTCTTATCAATTTCTTGTCTCGGGTGTATTTAAAAAGCAAATTAAGCTTACCCACCCTAAATTTATTTAAAAAATTCTCCTTTGATATGGTAAAGATTGAGAACTTACACATTATGAGATGATGTGGAAGGGAATCTGCTTTCTACTTTAGGAGCAAAAGAAAAATATACTCTTTTTCTTAGAGGGCAAGTTAGATTCATCAAGTGAATTCAAATAAAACATATTAAAGATGAAAATAATCACCATTCAGTTTATTTAATGTTAATAATAATTTGAGAATTGTGTTAGCATAACACATGGTGCTCCAAATTATGAGGTTGGCACAATGATAAATAACATCCCCGAGGGATACCTTCTAGGGGTCAGAAGAGATACCAGTCACTGCAGTTCGAGTGTAGTTTAGCTAAAAATTGCAATTTCTAAGGCATTGTATCTTATATAATAGTGATTATTACCTTAGAGTGACATTCTTAGCAGAGATAGCAGAAGTCCAAATGAAAAATTGCAAAACTGCGTATTTCATCACAATTTTGCTCCTCTACAGACGGTCTAAAAACAGATATTTTAAAGTTTATTTTCACAGTTTCATCTCCCAAGGTTTTAAAAAATTATTTACCTTTATTTGTTATGATTCTTAAAGATCAAATTAAGTGTCTTTTTTTCTTCTTAACACATTCTTTACAAATTTTCAGTTTTTTCTGTTTTTTTTTTGTTCATGATAAATTTTGGATAAAGTTTATCATAAAGATTGTGATGTTAAATATTCATTCTTGCAGGTATGTCAGCTCCAGAGTAGAACATACAGAAGTTAAAGAGAGTTCCAGGCCTTTTTAATATATAATTTCAGACAATACTGTCTTGAATACTTGATAATGAGAATGGAGATTTTTATAACTGTGCTTTTCTTATTGTGGGATAAAAAATTTCTATTCCCAATACATATTTTATTTCATGTATTTGCAGTGCAGTCTGTATCCACCTCTGAGCTTTATTTCCGCTTCACTGATTGGTCTGTGTTGATGCCATCTCTGGGCATGATTGTATTAGGTGGTGCTCTTGGCTTTATGTTGGAATTCAGTGAATTTCTTCTGCTATCTCACACATCCAGCCTTACCCTGTCCATTTCAGGAATATTTAAGGTAAGAGATTGAGTTGGACTGTAAAGATAAAATACGAGATTGTGTTAGTTCTGTTTTGCCTGAGGTAACCTTATTTTATAGGTACATGCACAGTGTGTTGGGTTTGAATGTAGAGTCTAGATTGGACCATCAATGCAAACCTATGGATGATCACTGTCCTGTTACATGCAAGATTTTTTACAATTTAATCATAACATTAACATTGATGATCAGGGCGTGTGATATCTTGAATTACTCACTATTGCAAACACTAGTTTTAAGGAGAAGATTGGTTAGATATCTTCATACTCAAATGCATCAGTTAGTAGATCTTAGAGCAACTGTGCAGTGTGAAATTTTGGGCTATTATATCTGTTAAGTGAGTAAGAGTTTGGCTTTTTATAGTTCCACCATATCCAATAGCAGTATTCTAATCTACTTAAACTAGCAGCTAAAAACTTGTGTACTTGAGCCAAATAGTAGTAGTATTTAAGAGCCAAATTTAAAAAAAAATTGGCGTGAAAATCATGTGATCATATCTCAAGTATGTGTTCTCCACAGGAGCTTTGCATCTTTGTGCTGGCTTACTTTGTGAACCATGATCAGATGAACACAACCAATGCCATTGGTTTGATTGTATGCCTTCTTGGCATTGTTGTACATGTTGTAACCAAAGCAATATACAGTAAGTTTTTGATAATTTTATAATTCTTTTTGAAATGCGGATGTTATAATCATTTTTGTTCAGATTATCTTATTTTTAAAAAGATCGTTAAAAAATTTGTGTTTGCAAATATTGAATTATTTCCTCCAATAAATTTAAAATATATTAATTTTGTCTAAAATAGCAATTGCAACTTTTATATTGTTTTTATAAAAACAAATCAGATATTGAGTTAAGATTTTTATATGTTAAAGATATGTTTTAAAGAGTGTACTTTGAAATTTTCAAACATTTTTAGACATGAATAATAATGGATGGCCCTCCTTGTTATATATTTTTAAAAACAAAAAAAAATTCCACGTACCAAATTTTTTCTGTTTATACAGCAATTATCAAATCATTTTCACCATCTCTTGTTACCATACAGATTATAAGAGAATCCATGGCTAGATTTATATGTAATCATGATGTATGTCTCTTATCATCAATGGTATCATCAAAGTTTACATAGCATATCTAGTGATAAGAGATTTTGTCTCCAGCACTGAAAACCAGGCATGTCCCTTCTTTTATGCCTCAAGCTCTGAATGATAAGAAAAACTGACAAGGGGAATCAGATCTTGGCTTTCAATAAAACTCTTCAGATAAAGAGGTTATTTAAAAAAAATTTAAGTAATCAATACAGTGGTTTAAATCTAACAGAGAGCGTAATTTTTTTTCAAATGCTTGCATGATGAGCATGATAGAAGTGACATGGGCCATTATTTCAAGCATTGAGGGGGAATATTATAAAAAAAAACTTCTTCCTTCTGCCTCAATATAGCGTTCAAAATTTATTGATGATTTCAACTTAGATCCTTTGATTTTATAAATTTTCTCCAGTCTTATAAACATGATAATTTTGCTATTCTTCTTAGATTCACGAAAGAAAGATTCAAATGGTGGGTTTCATAAGGGAAACAATCCAACATGTTTATTTTTTTTTTCTTTTTGTGTTTCACTTGAAATAGAGGTAAACTTCTCTCTTTTCTGAATTTCAAACTGGCTCTCAATATCTTGAAAGGCATCACTTTTAAGCCTCTAAAAAATATCAAACTGAAAGGAATCATGATAGCAAGTATCTAAATTTTTTGAAAGACTCAAAGTTTACAAAATTATCATTCTTCCTTGGAGCCTTTAGTAACATTTTTTTTCTAACATTAATTCCATCACCAGGTGAAGAACAGAAACAAGGAAAGAAACTTGAAAGTAGCTTGAATGGATCCCCAGAAAGTATGGAGATGCTTGGGAATGAGGATTCAGATAGTGAAGAGGAGTTTGATGTATTTTCAGTTGATAGAGACAGGCGGGTTAGATAACCTTAATTTCAAGCATCATTTTGTGACATCTTTCAATCCGTTCATATTTCAAAGTCATTGGGATAGTGAGTTTATGTTGTTTATTTTCATTTAAAGAAAAGCAAACATTTTCTTCAACTTGAATCTATGCATACCATTCATGAAACTTATTAGACACAAAACTACTCAAAGATACTTATGTGAATCTAAGTTATTTTGAGATATAGACAAACAAACAGAAAGACAGACAGACAGGAAGGTATAAAGATAAAGAGGGTTGTTACCAAGTGTTTAAAAAAAGACACTTAAGAGAGACTCATATAACGGTGAGCCAAAGAGCAAGACAAACTTTTTTTGTCACAGTTAGTCATACTTCAAATATGATTAGTAGCCTGTCCTAATAAATCGAATGTTGGAGTTTTGAATTGGAAAGAGATTTTTACCTTCTTTGTCATAACATTTCAAAACGAAAAATAAATAATTAAAATTTCAAATGATGATATTTTGCACTTTTCACAACTGTGAAAGTTCAGAAAAAATACATTTTTAAGTTTTATATCATAGAATGTGAACTCATTTGGATCAGGTGTGGGCCTTATTTCAATGGATTCAATTTGACTCCTCTAGGGAGGTCCTTTATGAGGCCTAAATTTCTGACACAATTCTTCTTAAAGGACACAATTTTTTTTCTTACTTTCACCTACAATGCATCTGAAAAAATATTTTTGCCTACATTTGACAAATACATTTTAAATTTCTGTAATTGTTACAGACTAATAAGAAAAGATTAGGCCTCTTAAAATAAATAAAAAAAACAACAACAATAATTTGGAGCCTGAACAGTTATAATTTGGGGATGAATTACTATTTATAGGACCATTCACAAAATCTATGACCTCATGTGATCTTGTCTTAGCATTTCAAAATCTAAAATTGTGGATTGTTTCCTTTTCTTTTCCTTTTCTAAAGCTCACCCTTCTTCTGCGTTTGATGTTAGGCACTGTATATTTTCAACCTAGTTCCCAGGACAAATTGTACTGTTTTCAATTGATCATAGCTAAATCCCCACAGCTTTTGGAAGATGCTGCTTTGCTTTGAGGTTTGGCAACATTTAATTAGGTTTTTAGTCTTAAAAACAGTTGGGATTTCAGGGCCAGTGCTACATGGGTATTCATTCATGAGAAATCTTTATTCACTTTACATGGCTTAAAAATTTTGCGGCACCTGTAAATTGGTCTAATATCTATATTTTTCTATTTCCATTATGTTCAACTTCTTAGCTTTTATTTACTACAATTCTTTGCTTATCCTGCACAATTTTCCCACAAGAATGCATTCCTAATAGCCTTACATGAAACCAGATGATTTTTGGTTATGTTAAGCCTTTTGGAGAGGGAATTTTGTAAATTTCATGGTTTTACAGGCCTAGGAGTAATATTTATGAGGCAGTTTACGAAAAACTGTTATAGTGAACCTACGTATTTTTGAAGCCATTGGATGCACGTTGGGCTGCTATAAAATTTGTTCGATTATGAGATCATGTGCAATTGCTGTGGCTTATAAAATAGGCATTTGTAACTCCAATCTTTGGCTCATTGTCATAGCAGAAACTCGTTCGCTTGGGTTTTCAATATTTTTTTTTATTATCTCCAGGTTCATCACTTTATTTGGTGTGAGGAAAGAAATTGGTATTGTGAATAGCACTAACATCAATTCAAATCAACTGAAATTACCACCTAAACTTAAATTAGTCAACCACTTAGTTTAGTCTTTCTTCTGTGAAGCACCCATATGTGAGTGCAGTGAATACAACCTGCCTTTTCAGATGTGCATATTTTTAGGCGATGAGGCTCTGAACCAGGTGCTTCTTCGGTCATGAAACTAAGCGTTCACTGGCAAGCCTATTTGAAAAGTCATTCTCTTCAAAATGCCCCATCTCAAGTACTTGATAGACTTTGTATCTTTTCTAAGAATATCAACCAATAAAAAGGTGACACTTTCTCCCTCTTTGAACTAATGGCAAGAGATCCAGAGCCCATGGGGTATGAAAAGCAAATTACAATTTGGCTTGTCTGCTGGTACCATGTTATGAGATGGATACTAGAGGTTACTGAGACTTGGGGGACCTGCTTCCTTCGCATGTGGTTGCTACCAAACCGAAGAACAAACAAAAGAGCTAGTCGGCCCTTCCCTTCCCCCTTACCTACCCTCACCTCTACCTTCCACCCTCGATGTAGAGACCTGACAAATAGTAGGAATGGCAGCTGCCACTTGATTCTTCCCCGAATCATGTGGATATCAGCTAGTGGTGGTGTTGGATGTAAAGTAACATGATTGGCCAATTTTGTAGTATGATTATACCAAACTAATCTAGTTTAGGTCAATCACAGCCTCTTATTATTGTAAAAGCCAAGTTTGAAAGGAAGGAGTTTACTGAGATGTAAGCAAAAGGCATGAGTTGACAGTGTGATGTGTGCGTGTTTGTGTGTATCAGGTATTAGGTCTCTTCCTTCATTGTTGGTGATTTTTGACATGCTGTCACTAATGTCCAATGGTAGGGAATCATAGTCTGTCATTCAGATTGTTGAACAAGTTTTTTTACTTGGTGTTATTTGAGACGATGAGTAAGCCAAGCATTTTAGCCAATTAAGGAACAAATGCCCTTTGCACTTCACAATAATTGTCCATTCCCTCCCTTCTGGTTTGTGCCTCCTAGTATTTCAATACTGTTGTTTTAGACTGACGGTCAAAATCTGCGTACTGAAACATTGAACTTGTGAGGCAAGCTTGATCAAGTAATATAGCCTTGTTCCTTATACAACAGCCAAATATAGCCATACAGCATGAAAGTTGAATTTCTCTTAATAAGCCCTTTGGATAGTTGCCCTGGTCAATGCTGCTGTAAGCAGCGAAATTTTAAGGGGTAGTCTTTTCTTTACAGAGGTACTTTCCCAATCAGTTTGTTTTTTTTTTTGTTAAATGTTAAATGTGTCACCAAAACTGTTATTGTTAAGGAACTTTGTCTTCACATAGGTTGCAGTAAAATTAATCAAATGTGATTCATTTTTGTTAAGTTTTGCTCTTTTAGTGGTTTAATATGTTAATCAGCAATACTCTGTTCACTGATCTCATTGTTTCTCTACATTCCTGGTTGTATTTCGTGCATCCTCTCAACATTATGTTATCTTATGTCCAACAGATAAAGTACTCTGATTGATCTTGTTTTGTTAACTACTGCTATGATTTCATGTGACATATGATTTAGATCACCTTATTACAGAAACAGCCAGCTGAAGGAGAGCAATACATGTTATTTTTTTCGAAAAATCTCTTGTAACCAAGTTCAGAGTAGGATTTCTTTTGATGCATTTTGAATTCTACTGCCATACTACCAGATTTTGAGAGCATGAATTTGACCAATTAAAAAAGGCGTGTCTCACTCATATGATTCCATTTTTATCCTATGGGTGTACCACTCATATATGATCGACTGGTTTTTATGTCTTGCCATGTTTCAAAAAGTTCATTTTTTTTTTTTAAATGAGTGGATGATTTGACCCTTTTCTTTTGGATTATAACATTGAAATAGCCCCATACTTCAGATCTAGATTTACAAAGTAGTGGGTTTTTTTTTAACTCATATTTATCCTAAATAGCATTAAAATGTGAACTGAGAAGTTGCTGCAATAAAAGAAGAGGATATGAAGACCAGATTTCAATATTCCTAGGTATGGGGATTCAATTTGTTAGTCATGAGATAGATTTGAGAATGAAATGATGCTTCTTTCATTGACAAGATACCAGCACCCTGGAAAGAAACTATACATATATAAATAAAAGAAATGAAATATAAATTTGCTAACTTTATAGTATATGAACATGTGGGTGAATCATTTGTCACTTTTACATTACTTTAACATAAATAAGAAAATTAATTTCAATTTGTTTTACCTTTTTGCAATGTTAAGAGACATTATTTATATTGATTGAATTGGAAGCTCCATTTTTATTGTGGATTATAGTTTACTTTCATGACTTTTTAATGCTCTTCTGCTACACATTAACCTGTACACTACTGTTTTCACATGATTAAACATGGTTAAAAAATGTCACACTTCATTTCAATTGTTGAAGCTCTTACATAGTGAACATATACTGCTACATGTAGACCTAATCATGGCAGGCAATAGCAATCTCGGGGAAAGACACAATTGTTAGGGTGCCCATTAATGTAAATTAATGATGGGCAAAAGTTTTTTTTAACACATCTTTAGAATTTGTTGGGAGGATTTTGTCGTACTATTCTCAGTCCAACAGAGCCTGTTTTTGGATTTCTGTGTTATTAAGTTTACAATATTTTTCCTGAGCTATTCATTGGTGAAGGGCACCTAATGGGTCGGCCAATCAAGTGTCTGAATAACAGTGTGGAGGTTCTATATTCAAATCTTAACTTGTACCATTTGATGCTAAATTATGAACTGCTCTAGCCAAAGGCTTGATGCTTCTCTGAAATTTTACTAAGTCATTATCTGTGGTATTTAAAATAAGCAGTTGCATTTTCCAGATAAAAGCACCAGTTGCAGCCTTATGAGGCTTATTGTTTGAAAAGATTGAAGGCATAAAAAACAAGTAACAACAAATTAACACTGACAATAAGATGAAATTACCATAAATCACTGATGTCAGAGTTAAATTATCAAGATTTAAAATTAAAAAGAAGAAAAAGTTAACTTTCAAACACTGTATTATTGCAGCCCTTAACTCACTGAATGATTTTCCCGTACATTACACGGGATCGGTGTTTTTCTCAGGGAGCCAATCCCTTGCAGTACACAGGATAATCTTTAATATTTTTTATTGCCTGCTATTGTGTCTACCGGTTAAGTGAATACTCTCTACGCAAGCACAGCATCTTAGATTTGAATGTCTATAGACAGGAGTAGAAAAAAGCTGATACTTTTTTTATTAGAGGTTATTTTCCTGAGGTCACTTCTGCGAGGCACAGCCAGACTAGATCTAGATCTTGTAAACTTTCACATAATGGCAAATTACATAATGGATTAATTTTTTTTGGGTCAGTTATATAAAAACTGTCTAAATTTATAAAACCATGTAAAAAAAAGCGTTTATGATTTAATCTATAGTAGTCTATTCAAATTTGTTTTATTTTAAATGTTTGTGTTTTTAAATTTGCATGTCAAATTTAATGTGAATTGATTAATTAGGAATGTCATGGTAATTTTTTAAAACTACCCTGAAATGCTGACCTTTAACGCTTGAAAACCTAAAAATAGCCCAGGCTTGAATGAATTGAAAGTCTTGTCTTTTTGAAAGAACATTGTGTAGAAACTAAAAGTATGGGAATGATAGTAATCCTTTAAGAAAAAAATTTGAATTCAGATGAAAAAATATAGTGTGAAAAAAAGTACTTTCAAACGCCGTTATTCCAATATTAATTCTCTGAAATGAGATTCATACAGAAGTTTTAGAAATATCATTTTTAATGTCTTTTTTAAAAATACAGCAGTTCATTGAAAAAAGTGTTCGTTAATTAAATTTTTGTTTTGTGGACAAAAATTATCATCAAATTAACACTTTTCAGAAATTGTTGAAATCATGATATTGTACATGTAATGCTCAAATTTGATATTTAACTTATTGTTTTGATTATTGAGTTAAGATAGTAACTCTTTTGAATCAACGTTGAAATTCATTTAGTTCTTTTCTCTTTTATATAAGAGGAAAGCATTGTGGGGAATGTTACTAAGGGATTCAATATTTCCACCAACCCTGGTGATGATTGAAAGCATTTTTTTTTTAATTGGACCATTAAAATAATAAAAAGTAAGCCTTTTTAAAAGTAGATTCTGTGATAAAGGCTGGGGCTATGTAGAACTTCATGACATCATTCAATGATCAGTTAGACCGTTTATATAACTCATAAATTAGTAGCCTTGAATGAGAGGGCTGTCTTCTTGCCTTGCTTTGGTCTACAATCATCAAATGCTTGAAGGAGACGTATTATGATGTCCCGGCTGAGCCTCAGAATATAGCCTCTACCTCTTCTCTCTCCTCTTTCACTGCATATGTCTGTGTGTCTATATATACTCAGCATTTTCTTTTGCCTCATTTTTGGTCTCTTTTTTTTGCCTTTGCCTCTGTCTGCTTAGTTTGTTAGTCTACCTCTCTATTCTTGAGTATCAGCCTTTCTATTTTCTTCTTGGTCTCTCAGTGTTGGTCTTTTCGTAGACACTGTATTACTCTGGTGCCTCTTTTTGCCTCGTCCTGTCTCTAACTCTCAATTTGCAGCATGTCTGTCTCTCATTCTTTCTCCCTCATCTCTACATGTGCCTTTTTCCCAGTTTCTCCTGCCTTGGTTTCTCTTTTACTTTTAGTCATCCCTTCCCATATCTGTTTCTTTTGAAGCAAGGCACAAAAGGGCCATATGTTCTCTATTCGCTCAACACCATTAAGTCATAAAAATGAGCCTATGTTTTATATGCCATTTTTAATGACATGAATTGGATGAAAAAAGATGAGTGGTGAAGCTCTATGTAACTGCCACCTTACTAATGGGTTGTAAATTATTTTTTTTTATATAATACATAAAGCTGTCTATAAATATAAGTAAATTATTTCGAGCTTTTTTTTTTCACTTTCTGAGCGCTCGTATTAATAATTCCACAAAATCTTGACTTATGCAACTGTGTTCACAGAATAAAGGAGGTCATTTTTCTTTTCATTTTAGTGAGTGTATGTGTTTCGTTTTTTTTTTATTATTATTACTATTTTACATCATTCGGTATTGTTTGCATTATCTTCTTGCTGATTTGTGTGTGAAATACTGTCAGAACCTACCTTCTCAATTGAGTAATTTACTCTGAGTCAGTAGAGTTATTTGTTAATTCAAGTTGCTCCTGAATGCCATACCTAAGTAGTTAACCAAATTAATGTGTCTATAACATACTGATGTAAGTTATTATCAAATATGTATACTAAAAAACTATCACTTTGTTTTTGTAAAACTGTAATACTTAGTTTGCATTGTTGCATTGCTTATCTGGTACTTCTGTTTCTATAATGAAAGGGCTCTATAGCACTGGCAATGCAATATTTCTTTTACCATAGCCCTCTTTCATAAAAGGTCAGAAACTGTGGTTTCTCTGGATCTTAGGCTTTTCTTTAATCAATTTTTTTATTTTGAAGTTATTAGAGACAAAATTACAGCTTCTTGCATACTTGAGTCTACTCTACACGTTCGAAAACTAGGAAAAACTTGTGGCACTTTTTCATACCAAGTTTAAGGGCGATAACATTGAAAGACACTAATCATCATGGTAGCCTTGGATTTGATCAAAATGCAGCTGTTTTATATTTAAGAAGAAAAAAAATTAGACTTAATATTTTAGCGTTGTAGAGCCCCAAGTTTTTTGGGTACCCTAAAACAATTTCTGATATTACATTAAACTAAATATTCCACAGCAATAGGGAGTGTGATTTCACAAGGAGTTATGCTACCAATACCGTGTTGGAAGTCATTAACTCTACTTTAAGTCGTTGTTAGCATATCAAGCTATAGAATCTGCGAGAATGCGCATTGGTGTGAAGTTTGAAAAAAGAAAAACATAAAATGAGTACATGTACCGCTACATCACTAAATTTACATCAAAATTATTTAGTTCTGCCTAAATCTTCAAAGTGCTTTTTGTTGAACAAAACTCACGACTTCAAACAAAGGGACATGTAACTCTTTGTTTGTGGGGAAGAGAATTTAACATAAATTTACATTATTTATGGTATTCCGTATATTTTGAACATTCATGTAATCCTTCATAAATCCTGTCCAACAACATGACAACATGAATCTCAGCCTAGGAAAAACAATTAGGTAAAACGTTGTTGCCTCAACACTTGTTTTAGTTTTGGATTGAAAATAAATCAAGCGTTGTTTCTTCAATACTTGTTCTAGATTTAGGTATAACCAGAGGTCATACACAGAAAACAACAGTCCAACATTACTCCTACTAATAAAAACCTAATAATTTTTTATGTCGATTTGTTACAGAAACAGAATAAATGTAATGAAGAGGAAGACATTGAATATCTGTTGGGAGAAAACGCATATTTTTCTGGTTATGCATAATTCATCCAACATGAATAACAAAAAATAACTTAGAAAGTTTCTATTTCATAGAAAATGCACATAAAAATTTTGAAAGAAAACAATGAACTTTTGAAAGAACTTGTAAAAAATACTTGAAATAAAGAACAGCTACAATTTATCGTCAGTTCTAACACCAGCGATTTTAGTACGCAGCTCAATCCCGCAGTTCAAGTGTCGAATAAAAAAGAATTGTGGAATTGCTTTTGTTGATTTCGAAATACATTATTCTTTTCCAAATAATTATCTCAACTTAAAAAAAACACATGCAATTGAATGTGAAGTCAATGATCAAAATAAAGCAATAGAAATTCTCGATGGTATTTATGAATTTGACGAATTGAATAAAGAGATTGATAGACAGCTTGAAAGAAAACGGCGATCAAGATGCATTTGATTCAGTCCCCAATTAAGTACGTTTAAAACTAAAAGCATAATGAACGTCTGAAACAATTATAAAGTAAGATTTACATACAATCGAAGCATTAAAAAAGTTTTAGGTTTTACAGCTGATACTTATGAATCTGGCATCCATCACTCAGAAAATTTTGAATATATTGTGAAAATTTTAGCAATTAATACAATATTCGATTATATTAATGTAATCGATGTGTCATATATAAATGGAAGTCCAGAACTTGTAATATATTCATTTTTCCCAAAAGATATAAAACTATAGAACAAAAACCTACTAATCCAATTTATTTACCGGTATCCTTATAATAATTAAAAACTTTCTTAAGAAACTTACTAACCAAGATAATCATGTCTTAGAGTTAGACCTAATAGGTGAGCAAGTTACAATAAGATTTCACATGAGAGAACTCTAAAAATGCATGCGCATAAATTTGGTTTTCAATCTACTGGTGATATCAACGAAGGAATTTTAAACGCCATCAGATCGATAAAAGTAAACGATATAAATACAGACAACCCACAGGTGCTACATGAATTACATTTTGTTGAGAATACAAAAAGACGAACATCAATTAGGTTGTTACAATAAGATCAAAGAAATAATGAACTTAAATTAACTTAGTGAAAAAACTATGATCGACAAAAAAAAAAAAGCTATACATTCAATTTGGTTGATGACACTGTTTGAACTTTCGATTAACCAATAGCTGTTTAAAAATTCTGGAATTGCCCTAGCTAAGCTACCCTCTGCAGAAGACATAGAAAGAGGAACTGTTGAATTGAACTCTAACGTTCTTGCAGAAAAGTTTAAAAATAGAAGTTTAAATAGTTTAAAAAGAACCAATTATACATTCCTTTTTTCACAAAGGTGGAATCATTAATAAAATTCCAAATGTTCCAATTTACATTCCAATTAAAAACAAATAAAAAATTGAAATTATTCACCGGAGTCCTCACGCAAAAATATTCCTTATAAAATGGAAGAGAAAATTTATCTGAGAATTTATTCAACAGCACTGCCAGTTGTTCACAATCATGACCATGTTACGATTTCAGACTTAATAACATTATCAATATTAATAAATAAAAACTTAGATAAAAAAAAATCTAAATTTTATGTAATATTAACAAAGAAACTAAGTAACTCCTGTATAAAAAAAAAAATTGGGATATCTGTTTGAAATATTTTGTCGATATTGAAAGGCTTAAAAATACAAAACACAACGGATCAAATGAATTTTCATTTACAAAACAATATATTACCTATCAATGTAAAGATTGTAAAAAAAAAATTTGATATCACTCAATTTAATCACCATGAAAACAAATATAAACCAGGTTACAATAATTAAAGAGAAAACACAAAAAGAAAATATTGTAACAAATGTAATAAAGTATATAATTACTATCATTTGAAAGATCACAATTGTATTAACACATAATTTCTTTATATCCTTCTTTAATAATTCAAAGCATTGGAATAATATTTTTCATTTGAAAATCGCTGTTTCATTGTTTTTGCTTTTTAATTTAAATCTTATTAATGTGCTAAGAATATTATTTGAATATTATGTCTACCTTTAGAAATGATTATTGAAACTTTTTAAAGTTTCATATTTGCTTGACCATTTAAAAGACCTTGATCTCTGAGATATTCTAAATCATCTAATAAGTTTACATCATCAACCATAGAATAATCTTCCCATTCATCTTTATCTAAACAACATATTTTTATTTTTTTAATATAATTTTTACCGAGTATTTCTTGATAAAATAAGTTTTTCCTGATCCACTTGCCCGATACAACAATATATGAGTATTTTTACTTTTGTCGATAATTTCTAAAATTTCATCTACCCCTTCATTTTTTATTATTATTGGAAACCATTAAATTTAACAGTATCTTGAACTTCACAAATTAACTTTTTCTTTTCTTTGGTGGAATTAAATAATTTATAATAAATATAATGAAAAATAAAATCATTATTATCATAAAATTTTTCATTACATGTTGTGAAAGTAAATCTTGTAAAAGCTTATCTAAATGTATGTTTAATTTTTAATATTTTTACTGCCTTGAGTAATTCAAAGTTAGATAGTGCTTTATTTGGTAAAAATAATAAGGTTTTCGACTTTTAAAAATATATTCATTTTTTTCATCTTTTTATTTTTTAGGAAAAATATTGACAGGTGAGCTAAACATATAAAAAAAGAGTTGTCTTTGTACCCCTCTACAAGAGAAAACCCTTAGAAATTGGGAATTTAAACAAAATGGCCAGTGAGTCAAACATGTTCAAATGACTAAGCACAGAGAAAAATGAGTTAAATCAGTCAGAAAACAATGCACCACAATGATGGCTCGGTGTACAATCAAATTTTGTTTTAATTCATGGGATTTTTGTTTTTGTTGATGGGGGGTTGGGGTGATGCTCCTGCATACGCGAGTCACATTGACCAATTTTAAAATGTTCAGTAAAAAAAATTTGCATCCAGTTCTCATCACTGGGTGAAATCTCATTCCGTAACAATATTTCGCCCTGTTGTATATTTTTCACATTTAAAAAATAAACAAATGAAATACATAATCTTGATTTTCTCAATTGAAATTATTAAAAAAATGTATTGTTAAATGTTTAGTCTTGTTCAATTTTACCACTCTTGAGAAAAATATGACTGGAATAAAGAACTATAAATATATTTGAAATATTATGATGGCCAGCTTCTTTCTTTCTGATTTTGGTGTCTAAGAATATATTAAAATATTAGAAGTGTAAATTTCTTTTTTTAAAGTATGACATGTATTTAAAATCCATGCACTGTCACTACACAAAGCCATGTCTCTTCACGAGTCGAGTAACTTTGTGTCAAGGACTACCCCAGACTGCCTTGGAAATAATTGGGCTAATCTCTATTGTGTATTATGACACCGAAAGTGGTAAGTTTGTGCTCCAGAATGCCATCCGATGAGCTTGTCTAATTATTGTAGGACTACCCAGAGCTTCCCATTGTTCTTTCGTGGTTGCGGGTGAAAAATTGATCCTGTGGCGGTAAGCGTTGATGAGCTGTCAAAATTCCTCATGACTCCTCAGTATGAATTTCTTCAGCACTGTGGTTTTGATTAATTTGAACGTGACTTTGTTTTTCCCAACATCTTACCTGCCTGGAAAGTGAACGTCTATTGATTCATGGAAGCACTCAAATAGCCCATTTTAGTCCACTTCATATCTTTATCCCTCTTTAAGTGGTATATCCTCTGCCTCATAGACATTTCCAAGTTATCAGGTTGGTCTGATCTCATGGACCATTCCGCATTTCTAGACGTAATTGTCACCAATTGATCTATCATTCTCTTCCCCTTTTAATGGATCATGGGAGCATATTTCTTAAGAACACTTAAAACTATCAAAGAAAAAAATATTCACAAAAATAAAAAAAAACCAAAATGAATTCAAGTGTTATATCTGGTACTTTAATTCCATTTGAAAATATAAACAAAGAAAATACATTCTGTACAGCAAAGATATATGAAATTATATTTTCACTTTTCATATAAAAGACTTAAGTAGAACATCCCAACTCCTTATCAAAACTTAGATATGTGGAAAAAGTTATTTAAATAAAAAAAAATTCATTTAGATGGTTACCTAGCCATACATAAAAAAAATAAACAAAAAAAAAGAAAAGGAAAGAAAAGATTGAGTGATAATTTTAAGATAGACATAAATTGTAATACATGTAATTCAAAATTGGACTATCTTTTTTCTCAGACTATTACAAACTATAGTTTAATACCTTGAACAAGCAAGGTATATTTGAATAAACATAAATTATGGCATCTGTACGGTCAGATAGAGAAGGAAATTTCCCACTTTTTCAGAAATAGTAACCAATTTTTACTGGAAAAAAAATTTTTTTTTTCAATACATTGATGCAAACAAATACAGAAGAACATCTAATTAAAGGTCTGGAAAAAAGAGAAGTAGACCCTATGTCTTTGTAGACTTTGTGTACAAATGTTGTACACGAGAGGGTGGTCTCCTTTTTGAGAGGATATTTTTGTAGGGTTTCCAATGTACACACTATTCATAACATGTAAAATGAATAAAAAATCAACAAATAAACTGCTTTTCTATTACATTTCTTTTCATGTAATCATGACACAATAGTTTTCTGGGTATTTGCTATAATATAAATGGAAGTGGATTTGTGCAATAAAAAGCTGCCATATGTTAGCTTCAACATCAACAAAAGTTCCCAAGCACATATAAACCCCCCCCCCCCAAAAAAAAAAAGGGAAAAAAATTGTTTTACACCCAATGAAAAACATAACAAATTGATAATGATAATCCCCCCAGTTTCGGCAATTACTTCAAACTCAACATTGTACTTCAATTAGCATCTACCTTGTAAAGTGGTTCCTATAAATATATATGAATATTCAAAATCCATTTGTCCTAAGAAGAGGATGAAGAATTTGATATTTTTTTCCCAAGCTAGTTGCTTCACTCTATGTTGACATTGTTCTCATCTTAAAGAAATTCAGTGTTTACTATAATACATGAAAAAACAACTCTATGGCCCCATGCATAAACCTGATAATCTACATTTAATTAAAAAACAAGACAAAGAGATAAAAACGATCCTCATATTATCTTTTATTTGCAAAATTAAATGAAAGTCATTAGAAGAGTTTTCATGATCAAATTATCTTATCCTAATTTTCCAAACCTGACAAGGGAAACAAACAGTTCATTCATGAACTTGATAAGCCTCATCCCAGATAGTCACTTCCCATTATAACTCCAAGCATGAACCTGACAAGCCACTTTTCCAACATGGCGGCGCCTGTCAAAAAAAAATGTGTCTGAAAACTGTTTTTGGAAGCAACGGTTGCTGTGATATACCAAGGTAAAATAATTTTTTTTGTGTGTATAAGTATCACCAAAGTCAAACCTTATATAAGAACTTCACAGGCTACATCATGCTGCTACAGATGGTCCAGCTTGCAACTGCCAAAGGAGGTGCTTTGTAGTTGTGGATCAGGATGGTAGAGTGCAAATTACAGACAGCAATTACCAACTGCCAGATAGACATTGCCAAGACTTTATATTTCAAAATTTATTGTTTCTAAGCCCACAAGACATTATGCTGGGACTGGCAATATCAGTTCGCAAGTAACATTTGTGTCGTGACATCATGAAATGAGATATTTTGCGGCAGAGAAACTTTTGGGTAAAAGCAATTTTCCTGAAGAAAGCTTGAAATTTCTGTTTTTAAAGTGCTATAATTTCTAACTTTCATAATGTTTCAGAAGTAAAAAGCACATTAATTGCGAGGATTTCAAGCCTTCTTGAGGAATATGGTTTTTTCCCAAGAACCCATCTGCTGCAACACTCCATTCTGTGGCGAGGCTTCCCATTTGAGTATTTTATGAACATAAACTGAGTCTAGCTACCCACTTGGAAGCAGGCTCTTGTGAGTATTTTAGGCATAAAAATTGCCAAAATTTATTACATCTGCAAGCTGATGAAGACCCACAATATTTCTGCCTTCCCTCCAAGAAAAGCAAGGAAATCATGGAAATCAACCAAGTGCAGTGCCATTTCTTTCACCTTCTCTCACACAGAGCAAACTCCATGAATTTTATGTGCCTCTCAAGCAGTTGAGCCTAGATGTTTTCGGAAATTTGATAACAGAAAGAAATCTCCACTTTGCCCAGCCCAGCTTGGATACTAACAAAACTTGCAACAGCATGGAAATAGAGAGTAAGACCCACCCACATAATGAAGACATAAGGTGTGATAGAGAGCTTCACCTGTGCAAAGCTGAAGCAGCTCAAGCAATGATGAAGAATGACTTAGAGGCACCAAAAACCAATCTAAGTCAGTGGAGTATTGCATTCGACTTTCAACAGATACTGCCAACACCACATAATAATATTAACATAACCTTGTCTTCCAGAGAGTTAAGGACTTATAACCAAGGGATTCGTCCCATCAAAAATGGGATCATGAAATGAATATGAGCTCAGAGGACATTACTGGTATTTTGCAAACAAGATCCTGGAAGCCACAGATCTTATTGCCTGATCTGACTCATCTGCAGAATAAGAACAAAACATCAAAGGTTTTGGTCCTACCATGTACACATTAAAAAAACATTTAGATCAGTAGGATATAAATTTCCTATCTCACGGCACACATTTCTGCCTTGTTGCAAAGATTTTGGTGTCATCGAAAAAAAAAACAAAAAACACCAGCAGTATGATCTGGTGGAGAATATCAAGTCCAACTGTCACATTTGAGAGCGTTCGTATGGCAAGGCCGGATTTTGTTGACGTTACTCTGATAAAAGCACAATTTATATAGAGGAACACTGCAGTAGATGGGTCGAAGGTTAAGATTCAAAAAGCTACAAGGATAAAGGTTTGTCAAGAGTGCCCAGGACGCCACTTTCTCGTTTAAAGTTACAACATTGATGGAACATAGCAGAAAGTCAACATTGCAAGACCAGGGCCTCTAAAAGCTGTCACACTGAAACTGTTTTACAGTGGAAGAAGGGAAATTGCCCCTATAAAGCTTAAGGAATTAAAAGCATCATTAAGTGCATACATACCTGTGAAATATAGGGATTTCTACACAAATCTCCAAGCCATTACCCCTTCCCCCTGCAGACTTCGCACTGGTGTTGTTATGCACCTACACTGAATTCAGATGATGAAATAGATGCTAACAATTAACAATGAAGTGCCCTCCTCCGATTCAGAGTCTGATTGAAATTATCTATTAAGGCCTATTATTTAAGCGCTTTAGTGTAATGAAGACTGGATTTTTACACTGTATGTGTTTATGCTTCATCAGCACTGAAACTCTGTCATTTTTTTTTCTTTTAGAAAACAATCATTTAGGTTTCTTTATAAAATTTCTTTTTGCCTAAGTTTGAGCTTCATATCTAATGGGTACTCATTTTTATGCAACTGTAAATAGATTTTAGATTAAGCATTTTAATTTTTTGTTTGCAAAGAAAAACATCAGCGCATTAATATTATCTGTTAAAATACATGACTTACACATTTTTTTAACAATGCTAAGTCTGATTCAGCTCCTATGGTAATCAGGGATAAAACCATGACCATCTAATATAAAACACTGGCACTCTGTTGAGTCTGCCCCACTCTCCCAACCCCAAAGCTATATTCAATGCAAAGTAGGTATGTCCGGGCTTCTACAATCAATTCATGTTGACCATCATTTTATGAAGCAGCTAGACACCATTAATTAGGTTCAAACCAACGCCATCCAATGTAAAACACTAGTGCTCTCTCGACTGAGCTTTTTTAATCAGCAAAGTTTATTACACTGGCTATGCTGTAGCTGTACTAGTCCTGTAACTTTTGTGAAAATAGGTTTCATTACTTAATCAATGTATAGACCATGGACCTTATAACCCACAACACTGTGTATTATCAGTTATTTGGCAAACTTTTTGCCAGAACTATATTAAATAAACTTTCTATTATCCAGTCAATTTCAATAGTTGGCTTATATACCCATGATGCCATTTATGTGTTTTTGGATGATTTCATTAAAAGATGTTCTTCTTCTGAATAGAAAGCTTTGGATTTTTTTGAAAGTTTAATCTTACTGTGGATTATCAGGTTCATACATGAGGCCAAAGAAAAAAACTTGAAATTAGTTCAGTTATAATTTTTTTTGCATATTTCTTAATAGCATGAGTATCAGAAGAATTACTGATTCTTTGACAAAGAATGTCACAAACTAGCCAATCTACTCACTACAAAGTAAGTGAGAAACTGAATGTACAAGAAAAACTTATTTTATGCACATCATACTTACATCATCTCCCAAAAAGGATTATTTAAAAGAAGAAATTTTTTTGATAATTAAATTTCAACAATTTTTTTTAATGTAATAAAAGACACATTTTGTTTAAAAACAGTGATATTACAAAATAGGAAATAAACTTAATAGAGCTTTGTGAAAAAAAAAAATCATAAAATGGTCTGTATACTTGAAATAGTACATTATTTTGGTAACAAAATATAAAAAGGAAAAAAAAATCTGCATGCTATCATACATGTATACAAACATACGAATCCATACTATACACAAAAATGGCCAAAATTTACTTTTAAACTCTATCACAAAAAATTAATGGATCACAAACTTTCAGCGCATACTAAGCCAATGTTACGTTGTGGTCATCACATTGATGCAGTACAAAGACAGACGGTTCAAGTCAACTTCTTGCTTGTGGTTTTCAAGAACCTTGCGCACACAGGCTTTTTGAGTAGGTTCAGGAAACACTTTGATGAGTTCAAGGAAAAGTTTTTCTGTGTCTGCTTCACTTCGTGAAGTCAGCAAATGGTTAGTATCAGATTTCTCTCGACATAGAGCTCTTGGCTTTGTACCATCCTTTGAAGTCCTGAACAAAAAATGAACAAAAGTTTGGCAAACTTCAAAGAAAGTGAAGTATTTATAAACTAGTGATCAAACATAAAGACATTTAAAGAGAATTATGATGGGTAAAATTGCGAATCACAAAAGGACTTTTTAGAACAAAAATATATTTTCATTAAAAAAATACAAATGCCCAACAAAAATTCACTTCAAATGCCCTTAACAAATATTGGTGCAAAATAGTCAGAATGAAACAAGATTAAAGGAACTTTTATGTAGTCAACATTAATTTATCATGAGACAAAAAGCTTCTTGAAAGAAAGAAAAATTAGTCCTAAATGAAACCAATCATATACATCACTTGTGTAACAGCTGCACAGCTGCATGCTCTTCCAACAAACTGACTAAGGTTCCTATTTTCAATTTTTACTTTTCAGATTTTCTTTCTACCTTTCTTTCAATGCATGGAGAGACTATAAATAAGCCAAAAGGATACAAATCTGCAATGATTTAAAATCTTCAAATTCCAAGTTCGTATTTTGGAGTTAAAATTCACATAATTGTAATTAGTTATGAGGAAAAATTAACATAGATGAAAAAAGAGCTCACCATAGGCCTTAAAATAAGTTTATGAGCAAATAAGATAAGTTCATGAGTATGTGTTCATCTTGAATAGAGCCAACCACTTCCATTGTTTACATTAACAGTGCTATGAGATGATTTCCACTTTTTTTCATGCTTATTTTGATTTTAAAATGACTGAAAGAATGAGTGACTCTGTTCAAGCAAGGACAAAGTCAGGTGAGATTGATGTATCTACTAAGTTTGACAAAGATAAATGACAACTACATGATAGGGCTTGGTCAAGTGGGTGTAGTTAATGCAGTATGGCCAGTAAAGTGCTGATCGAGAATTCATTACAACAAAAACATGTGAGTCAGTCATTTTCTGCCTGCCTGTAAGCTCACACAATTAAGACAAGTGGAATGAACTGTCCTTTGCTTTTGGTTCGTTTATAAAATCTTATTTGGGATTTGCTACCTAAATATGGATACATTGTGTAAAATGGATTGTCATATGCTACAATAGATATTTATAACTCTTCATTTTAAGAATTATTTGAAATAATTAAAAGTTTCTGTCCTATGGAAATAAAATTTCTAAACAGCTCACAACTTTCCCAACTCTGCCTGGAAGGTCTGGAGCATAGCATTTGTTGTCTCTGATAGCATGTGTTTCTGTTAGAGCATCCATACAACTGGCCAGAGACCCCCTCCTTATTCTGTTTTATCAATAGATATGAGCCTCTGCTTTGATATTTACAAGATAAAAAAGAGCTGAATATATTGATAATGTTGCCTCACATTATAATTCACCTATAATACACAAGAATAGTCCATGTGGTGACTGAAAATTTATTAACTGATTAAAATTATCAATATCAATCATAGAAACTTTTATCCACATCTAGATTTACACTAAAAAGCAAAGCAAGCACAAATGTCACAGTGATAAAGTGTAGGCCCCGTCATAACTCAGTATGAACTCAAAATCCATGATTCAGATTCAAGGTTGGATCAAGATGTTTGACCACAAAGAGTAGCACCAGTTTACAGAACGCTTTTTTTAAAACTAATTATGGACTGGCAAGGCCTTTATTAAATGACTCAGCATGTGAAAAAGAAACAGATGTGCACAAAGCTATGCAAATTACTCTTATGAAAGAAGAATTACATTAAAATGAAAATTTCTTTAAAAAAAAAAAAAAATTGCACTTCTTTCTTTCCCCATATGATATACCTAAGTAAATCCACATTTTTTTTTAAAAACTCTATAGTACTAATAAATGCAATACAAACTACAAGGGTTATCTTGGAAATATTGCTAAACCTCCCATAAGTGAAGAGCAAAAATAAACGAAACTTGCATGGTAAGCATTTGTCTACCAATAGCAGGTAAAAAGTAACCCCTTTTAATGAAAGCAACATCAAGAATTTTTCAACTAACCAACTACCACTGAAGTCATCCTCTGTTTCATCTGAACATATTTATCTCATCTCTTAGATGACACTTCTCTGGCAGAGGGTTCTAATATGACATTTCAAAGATAGAGAAAGGCTTAAAATAAAAAAAAGTAATTTATTTGCACTTTTTGAAGAGAGGGTTCTTTTGCCCTCCTATAGTCATAAAGCTGAAGGTTTTTTTTTATGTTTTCAAGTCTATGTTCTCAACTTTCTACTATTCATGATTCATATTGAAAAAGATGGTTTAGAAATTTAATATCCAATATCATAAAGAATGTCTGGTAGATAAATTGTACCACCATCAAATTTTGGAAAACTTTAATATTATATCATAGCAAATCTTTTGTACTGTACACACCTTATTTTGTGAAGATTAAAGTTTTTAACTTACCTGTTCATCATGTGTATTTAATGACTAGCTGAGCTAAAGACATGATTGGATACATTTTATGTTTATCACTTGGGTAAAGAATTGTGGTTTGTGACCCTCTGTAAGAATAGGGATTTTGGAATCCTAATTTTGTAAAAGGGTAATTTTTTTCATGGATAAAACTCCTTAAATCTATGAGCATTAATTCAACTAAAGCAGTGTTGCCAAAGAATAACAAGTATTTTTGGATTGTTTTTTTTTTTAAAGTGAAAATCATAATACTTACAATCATTACAACAATCAATTCTGAATACCTTTGGTGCCAGCCTTTACATTCAAAGAGTTTCTTGATAATCAATTCTCTAGATTTTGTTGGCCTTGAGTCTAGATATAAATACTGCTCATTAGATTTGTCACTGTCAAGTATTAGATGAATGGATAATTAATGTAGATCTAGACTCTATATTATACAGTTTACAAATCTATATGGTACAAGCTGAAAACCCGGTTCAACAAGTGGGACTCTGGTGTCAATTTGTCGGGGATGGGGCACTTGTGTGTATTTAAAGAGGCTTATAAATGGTCTTGATATCTCTCCTCCTTCTTACATGATCCAGATAAATTTATATACCTCCACTTATCAATCTTTATCTAGAATCTAAATATTTTGATAATTCTAATTCTAAACACTAAATTTAGATATAAAACTTAATTTCTTTTGCAATAAAGGAAATCGAATTAATATTCTATTCTTTCCCAATCTGTATTTTAGATCCTTTTAAACGATATTAGAAAGCTTTTTTTTTTCATGTTAAGCGCACTGCCTTATGTGAATTCTTAGTCATGAAGTTATTTAAACCTTTATCTACACCTCAAGTCGATAGAGAAATACTTCCATTGATAAAGAATGAAAAATGGCGCGAAATTGGTGATCGTAAGTTAGCTTATGTTGACAAAACAAAGCACTTTGGAGAAATCGAAGAAAACAGTTTTCGTTGATTTTTCATGGATTAGAACTTAGCCCCATGAATGCTGTAGACATGTGGAAAGTTTCAAAGATATGGGTTGGTTGACAACGGAGGAGTTTTTGGTCAAAACCTGCCAAGCCCGCTTATATATGTAAATATAGATATTCTTGATCTAGATTCAGGCAAGATATCCACCAAGACCCCTTTAGTTCCACACCATTTTTTTGGTCATATAAGGGATTATTATTATATCTCAAACAGCTCATTTCTACAAAACAATTAACCCCTAAAGTTTTTAGTAGGTCAGACGGAAGACAGCATACTAAGCATCCAGCTGGTGTTTACAAACTTTGCATTTTATTCCTTCTCTAATGATGGAAACCCCATAAAAGTATACACTTTCAGAAAGCTGATATAATGGACTTTCAATCAAATATACTTTTGTTTAATTTAATGACCTGTCCTGTTACTGTGAACCATTAATAACTTTGAATTATCTATTTCTCACTTTCACATGGTTTCCTTGATTGGATAAACGTACAAAAAATACAGCAAATATCCTTGTAATCCTCGAATTGTACGGAAGTAACCAAGAAAACTTGAAACTTCTAAACATTGTTAATGTACTTAAAATTATTCCCAAAAGCTACCCTTAACGTCAAGCCCAAATGCTAAATATAGAATGTTCTAACACTGCTTCCAAGAACATGTAAAAATTCCCCAAAGACTGTACATGATAATGGAATATCTGGTTTCTGCATTGGCCAAAAAAAATGTGGGAAGCAAATTAATAATACTAATCAAAAATGTTTTTTTGCCTTTGAAAATTCCAACAAGGCTTTCTGAAACACATCTAAACTCTTCAACGAGTTAGAGGAATTCTTGCTACCCTATATATGTGAGTTTATGAATGAAAGTGGGAATTTTCATCATGTGAAATTGAAACACAGTTGTTTTTTTTTTTTGTATTACAGCTCATATCATTCAAAATTAAGGGGCTTACATACAAGCTGAAGTATAACTTCGAGTACAGTTGTATTGCTCTGCCCAATTCTTTTGAATTCTAAGTTGATATAAGATTATAACTAATGACATTTTAATTTCTTGGGACCTGGGGCCAAATCTTAGTGGAGATAAATTTCTCAAAAAGCAAACATAAAATTGAAAAACTAATTTTTTCCCCACATGCTACAACTATATGTATTCTTTTGAGAATAAAAGAAAAACAACAACCTGGTTCTCACAACCTTTTCATCCTTTTTATTCTGTTGCACTCAGAGTTGAAAAACACAAGTATTCCAAAATGAACCTTCAATTTTTTGTATGAAGTCAAGTAGAATTCATCATATAGATTACTAAGATAAAGGAAAGATGTTTATCTACATTACAAACCACATCCAACTTTTTCATTCTCTAATTTGTGTAAAGCCCTTTGCTGAAAATTTTACTTTGCATTAAAAAATAAATTTAAAAAGTCATGAACCATTCATACTTTTTTCTACTTTTATAGCGTGGCTTTTCCACCATACTTAATACTTAATCAATCACATGCCTTGGTAGTGCTGAAGAAGCTCCTACAGTAGCCATGCCTGGTCTCCTTGGCTGTTCAGGGTGACGAAGAAACTGGTCAAGAGAGGGCCCAAACCTTCCCATGGGATCATCTGGAGGCATGAAGAGGTTGCCAACGAAGGTAAACTGCAGCAAACTGAAAAATTTTTTAAAATTAAATGAGATTTAAAAATTTGTAATGCCTGTTACAAATATAAATTGTTTTTGGTGAATTGATAGCATAAGAGTAATCTAAATTATGAACCTTTGATTTTGACATAATTTTCCATCACTTGGAGCAATCTTGGCATGTATCACAGATTAGAAAAAATTCATCTTCATTTATCCTGAGTGATAACAAGATATCAAAATCTGTAGAAAGAGAGAATCATGATTGAAATCTGGCCACAATGTGGTTTACAAAGGCTATAAATAAAAACCTAAAGCTTTATTCCTCTTTTCCCTTTTTCTTGTATCAATAATATCAAATTTTTTCAAGTCAGTGGATGGAAGAAATCAGTATGTTCACAATAAAGTCTCATACTATGCCTCATATTCAGATCATATGAATAGTTGTTGTATTGTTCAAAACATTACATGGTGCCCTACAATTTAGAAAGCTTATATTTTATTACATATGCTTAAGGGTAAAGATAATATATTTGAAATGCCTCTTATTTTAATTTACAACTACAGTAGAGTCCCAATAATTCGAATCCGGACAATTCGAATTCTTGGATATTTCAAAGTCGATTAATTTTGCTAAATAGTTCTCTCTTTAAACGTTATCAAAAAATATCAGTCAGTTCGAATTCAGAAATTAGGATCCCGCCACTCAAAGCCATCTAGGCTGGAAGAGGAGGGAAGTGCTGGAACCACATGCAGTGATTGAACTTGGCATGTGGTCACTGTGTGCGATGCAGCCTGCTTGCACAAAGCTCTCTACAAGGTAGTTTTGACAGTGTAGAGCTCTGTATCTAGACCTGATTTTGTTGGGGTCATCTTACTTGAGGGCTTTATCTTGGTTATAGTATGTGATGAATTTCTGTAAGTGGTATATGTCTGTTAACTTTTATAACCTAGCCTAGTCCTACATACATTGTAGTTGTTGGCTTTCACTAGTTTAGTCTCTGAAAGCACCTCGCAGCCCTTGGTCAATTTAAGCCTTACTCTTTTCATTCAGTGAAATTGGTTTCAATTTTAACATTACAGCATTTAATTCTTCAAGCTAAAAATCTTTGAATCAAAAAACAAAAGTCTAAGCATTGAAAAACTACTGAATTTATTTACAATGTTATTCTACAAAAAGCCTTATTTTAATGGCTCCTGAAATCATGGGAAATGAATTGGAAATTAAATGGACCATCGTAGCGCCCCTTCTACCAATTTATCAACATTTTTTCTCTCTTTCTCTATGTATCCTGATAATTCGAATTTTGTATCATTCAAAGTCCTTTTTTTTTTTTAATCCCAATGACTTCAAAATAACCGGACTCGACTGTATCTAAATTGCAATGCCTAGATTTCCTTTGGCAAGAGAATGACCACAATAGCACGATTTATCAATGCAATATTATAATCTTCACCTTTTCTTGCCTGTCTCCAAAACCGAATTGGGTATTTTAAGTGTGCTGCCCTAATTGCCTACGGCAAAAAGGGCAGTAAGTAAGTATTTTAAGTGTGAAAAACATATAATTATAATATATGTTTAAACATAATAAAAGAAATTATACTATATAATTCTTAGTAGGTGTGGTCCAAATGAGTTAACTTACCGATTTGTCACTACATCTTTATAACTGGCTCGCTCCCCCTGCAAATCTCGATACTGGTCATTTGAAACAATGATTCCTTCTTCCTCTACAGCTAAATTCAAAATGAATCTGAAAGAAAATTTAAAATCAAAGTTTATCTTCTTACAGTTTTACCTACTATTCATAATGTCTTTCATGAAGTTTTTTTCTCTAAGTCTATGCAAGGCCACAAATAATACAAAATCAGGCAAACCTGATATTATACTGTTGGCAAACCTGATACATATAGACATTTTTTTTCAAACAAAGTTGACCAAGCAAGTCCATGACAAAACGAAGTGTATTTAGATAAGAAACCTTCAACCTGAATAATCAGTTTCACTATTATTTAAAAAGGAAAAAAAAACTGCAAAGGAGTATCTTCTTTATAGAAACATGACATTACAACGTTAAATAGAAAACTAAAATGCAAATTATTATCTTTCATGGGGGAATTCAAGCGAGTTTTGTGACACAGATAGCAACAGTACAGAATTTTCCTTGAATTTTGTGGAAGCTCAATTTTAAAAATGATGTCCCTCTATTTGTTTTGGTTAGTCCATGTAAGAGCTGCAGGGAAATATTTCTTTAACCAAAAAAAAAAAAGATACCTGTCATCATAGCTTGCTATGGTTTGGTTGCCAACTCTGCGGGCTGGTGTAAATTTGACAAATCCAGCTTTGTTGAGTTTTTCAAGAAGGACCTTTCCAGGAAGTGAAATCTGATTGGCATATCGACGCCACTCAGGAACAAATGCTGTTATATTATTATGCCCTCTTGACAAGAAGTACTTAATGCAGATTTCAATTCCAGGAACTGAAAAGTGAGCATGGTTGCCATGGCTGTGTAAGGGAAAAAAATTGGAAGAAAAGTTTTGAAGCTCACAAGATGTCTTCATTTTATAATTTGACCAAAAAATTAGCTATCTCATTGTAAAATATAATTTTGCATAATTTTGTTTACCCACCTAATACACTACAGTACACCTTAAATCCAACAAACTCAGATTCAAAGAACACCTTTCAGTCAACGAGCAGAGTAAAATCCCCCTTTTTTTTTCCCTCTTTGACTCTCTTAAAATACCTTTCATCAAACAATCTAATCCCAGACCCGTCCTCAGGTTCAACAAACTACAAGTACTGGCAAATTTACTATACAATGCTTTTCTGCTTAGAAACTATGCAGCTGAAATTCAATCAAAAGGTCCCCTGTCAGCTGTTAAGAAATGCTTGAAGTGTATAGGTGTTGGGCACCCGTTATGCCATAGTATATACTAAGGGTAGGGGAGAGTAAAGTATTGATATTCAGGGAGAAGATAATAAAAAGAGAGGGGGAAGTAGGCAGGGCTCGGCAGCAAATGCATGGGGAGATCATGATACAAGATCAAAGAGCCAAAGTGGTGGTAACTTGGGCAGTGGTGGGAAAGGTAAAGAGTGGCTTTATAGACACGTGGTTAGGTGATAAAAACAAGGGAGATAATTATGTGGTAATTCCTTGTGGTGCCTTATGTCATGACTCCAACGAACCTTGCATTCTGCGAAATGTTAAAAATGGCCGAACTAGTTCATTGAGTCCGAGGTGTACTGTACTAAAGTTGAGTCTAGAATGACGCAATTAATATATGGAAAATTTAACACCAAACCTTGTCTTGGAACCAATTTTTTTATTCCATTTTTGACAGATGTCTACTTAAGATCTCTAGTTCTTTCTTATATCTAGCAACAAGTCTCAAATGAGCCAGAATTTAAAATACTAAATTATTAACCTCTACAGCAGTAGAAATTTAGTTTCTCAATCCTCTAGACTTGACTTTGAACATCCCATATATAAAAGTCCTTAACCAGTCTACTAAATCTGCAAATTTGATGCTGTGTATCAAAAAAAAAAATGAATCAAAATCTACTGCTTAATCCAGATGAGTATTCAATAAATGAAAGGCAGCAACAAAAGATTCATGCCATCATATCCATTCTTCTTGTGCACACACATCCTTCTCCCCCCATTTCTAATCATGATCACTTGAAGGCAAGCCCAGAGAGGCTTGATCGTCAGATCATTCAAAGCTATACACATCCCAGCCTTATCTGAACCTACAATAGTGTATGTAAGTTTGCGAAATCCTATGGCTAATAATAAGACAACATTAACGAATAAGGCGAAATATGGTAAGAAGACACTGTACAATATCCCTGAACCTCATCCACCAATATGGATTAACTGTGTTCATTGAGGCTTTAAACACAAAGTGAGGACATCTTTAGAAAATTAGTTTAAGGTCACAAGATCGTAATATATAAAACAATAAGCAGATGACAAACTTTGTGAAGATAAGTTGTTGGTTTTTTTTTTTTACAAAAGTTATGAGATTGTGTTTCCAGCTACAAAATAAAAATAAAGAATTTAGATGATCAAACGCAATACCTTGCAAAAAGATATATTTGAAAGCTGTAAAAAACTGTAAATCTAAGAGCAAAAAAAATCTACAATCTCCTGGTCATAAATTTTACTTTTAAAGAAACCTTAGGTTGCCACCTATATTTCAAGCTTTTTAAGTTTGTGAAGAAAAAAAAAATCATTGAATTCCCTGCAGAATACATCTTATTTTTCCTTACAACAAGTTCAATTAAGATGATTAACTATACATTGAGGTACAAATAACATACCACATAGCCACATTGCTTCCATCTATGACAATATAGCGGGGGCCTCTCTTAGGGCCTTTGGGTGATGTTCTCATCAAGCCATCCACATATTCTTGCCTCAAATGCATTAGATCAGACTGCTCACTATTGGCCCCAGAAGATGAACAGTCCATGTCTATGTTACCTGCCATCAAACCTTCAGTTGAGTTTTTTGAAGTTAGGTTCCCTTGTAATGACTTAAGAGCACTTTTAGGATCTTTGTTTCTGGCACATGGTTGATTTACATAGAGCTCTAAGGCAGAAACCGGGGGACCCTTTACAACGAATGAATCAGATTTCTTTTGGGATCTATCTTCAGTTTTGTTTGCTTGTTTCTCCTGCTTGGATTTAATTGTCTCTGAAAATATGAATTTATAAAGAGTGAAATTCAAATGGGATGGACGTGAAAAAATGAGTCTGACTACTTTTTAGCTTATAATAGGAAAATAATTACACATCATTGTTATGTGGACGTTACAGTTCACCTTGTGCATATGGCATTTTTTTAAGAAATGTAAAACCCCTTATGGAGATAGTTTTTCACTGCAATACAATTAAAATTATTCAATTGCCAAAAAAAAAGGGACAATGTATGGAATAATTTCATTTCTCAAACTTCAGTTGTTAAAGCTATTCTTCAAAATATTATGAAAGAAAATATAAATGGAATATTAAAAATTACAACAATGAATCTTTTTTTTCATTTTCTTATTCTAGCTTTATAATAGGAAGAGCATATTAAGTTCATTATTGCCTACGTGATCTCTATAAGTATTAGTACAACTCACAACAGAATGAACCCAATATTTTAGAGATATACATATGAATCTTTTCTAAAAAACTCACAAAAAAAATTAGAGAATTCATTTACCATGAAAAGAACAGAAAGATTTGATTTTCTGTAACATGAAAAAAAAAAAAAAAGGTTTTTCCCTGTACATACAAGAGAAAGTCACATGTAGTTCCTCTTTATTAATAGCTTTCTCAAATACTCAATATTATCTACATCACAAAGTGAATTATCTCACTACACTTCAAGTTTCAGACTAAATTTGATTGTAAGATTTTTAAAAGGCAAATGGAGACTAAACAAAAATTTGAATATAGAAATCCTGAGAGAAAAAAAAAATAATAATAAACTGATCCTTCAAATTTAATTTAAACACAGTGGTGTGATTCTTATTAGTAATATAAGGAGAAAGTTTTATTGTCATAAAAATAAATAAATAAACAAAAAAAAAATTAGAAGATATAAAATGCAAAATTTTCCTCAAATAAAGTTTAATATATTTCATATTTAATCAAGTAATGTTTAAAACTTGTAACAAGTCTAAATTTATTAGACCTCATCAAATATCAAATGACCAAAAAGTAGCAGGCTGGGAAGGGATTTCAATAAAAGTAATATCATGCTCACGTGGCTTTTCATTCTCTTGTTCATCATCTGAGGACAACACAATGGTGTTGTTCAAGTCTGCATGTCTCCTTGGTTCATCAACATGTCCAAAAGGTCTCATTACATGGGTCTCTTCATCACTAGAGTCTATAGATATCACACTTACATCCAGTCCTTGAACAGAGCCAATATTGTTTGAAACACTTGGTAAAACTTGTTTGCTCTTCTTTGCTTTATCTAGAGAAATGTTCTCAACGATATCTATAAAGTTTGCAGGCAGGATGATATCGTTCATGTCAAACCTTGAAAGTGCTTCCTCCACGGCGTCTTTGTCATGTTTTAAAGCCTGAGCCATATGCCGCAGATAAGCTTGTTGCTCTCTCCCGTGAGGAGATAAAGTAGAGGCTGTACCTCCATCTTTCAATCTTGATCCTTGCAACATGTGAGTATTGCCAGATATAGGTCTCACCTCTTGGGTCTCACTCTTATCTTTAGGTTTGGAAGGTTTTAAAGCTGACCCAAGATGATTCTTAAACATTTTATTCAACCTGTCTACCTGTGGTTCAGCCAAAGTAGAGCCCTTTGGATCAACTTAACAGAGAAAAGCAAAGAACAAAATAAGCTTAAGGACTCATTTCACTTGAAAAGAATCAGTTAAATTAATTACTCAGATAAAATGAAATCTAGTGATATATCTGAAGCAATGGTTAACACAATTTTATAAATATGAAGCAATAGTCCAACACATTTTCCATTTTATTAACTATGCCTTTACATTTGTTTTAAAAGATATCCTAGTTTGATTATTTTAAAATGAAAAGTACTGAGTCTGCTTCAAACAGTGATCTCAGAATTGGGACATTTTATATAAATAAATTTTTTTAAATTATTATCTGTTCAGCTCACATACAATGCTTTTTAGAAAATAAAAATGTATCTTTAAATCTAGTTTAAATAATTAATGGTAATAACCCAAAACAAATCACAGTTAAAACTGGTTTGGTTCATTAGATTGCTAAAAAAAATTGTCAAAATAATCCAAAGAAGATAAATTTATGGGACTTGTAGGTGATTAACAAAGCGTACCATTTCAAAAGTTTCAAAAGAGAAAAATATTGGACAGTTTGGTTTTAGGATAATCTAAACAGTAAGATGTGTCTTCTATTTTGAAAATAATAATAATAATAAAAAAGAACACACACAAAAGAAAAAAAAACACACACAAAAAACCCCCACAATGTTTTGGAATTTTAGAATTCAAATCAAACACTTTTTTTCAAAATGCTGCAAAGCACTTTTCTTGAACTCTTTGGTAGCTACATCCCTCTCCCTCCCCCCCCCCCTTTCATGTGATGATTTTTCTAATGAGTGCATCAGAATATGGTTATAGCGAGCACAAGATAAAAAAGATTAATGCTAAGTTCCATTTTTACTCATGACAAAGGTTTGAACCTTGCCCAGAGACAAAAAAATTAAAAAGTCATATTGTGTTGCTGATCAATGAAACAAATAGTACATCTACAGCACACAGAGCCTTTCCATTTTGGGACATACCTATTACTTCTACAGTGGAGCAAAAGGCTAAGAATAATATAAATCTACATAGCTAATATTCACATCACAAAAATTACCTGCAGGTATATCCTCTACAATTATCCAATCATCCACTTCCTCATACCCTTCTTTGTCATCAGAAACCATTACTTGCTCATTTAATGATGATATACCATTGGTAAGACTTAAGGAGCTTTGGCAGAACACCTCATCTATCTAGATTGACAAAGATGGAAAAGACTGCTGATTCATACTGAGGCAAAAAAATAAGCTTCTTCAACATCTAAAAAATACAGCTATAGTATCATTTATGAGAAGTGTCTTAAATTTTTGTGCCACAATTATTATATTCTACAAGTTTATAAAAAAAAAGTGGATTTGTTTACTATCATCCATAATGAGCTGCCTCATTTGACCCCACAGAGAGAGGGGAAAAGCAATCAAGATTGTAAAGTTTTTGCTTTATAATTTACAGGTCATTGTGAAGTCTTGCTGGTTTAAACCATCTGTTCTAGTAGCAATTTTGTGGTGAATTTGTAATAAATTGTTTGAATATATCAAGAAATATTCTTACTAACACCTTGCAACACATGAGACAGCATGTCCACTGAGACAGAAACAAACCGACCCAAACCAAACCCACTCTGCAAAATCTGGAGCTGAAATACAACTATCAATTTTGACAAAGCAATAATAGAAAATTTTGTCAGAGTGTGTCCACCTTAAAGACACAACTGCAGCCTGCATTTCTGAGGTCGTTTGCAGTATTTTCATTGGGTCATTTGGGTGCAGGGTGTCTCATCAGCCACAAGCCTGCTATGGCTTACAATAAAAAATCTATTTTTGCTTTAAATTAAAAAATCAGTCTCATTTTCGTAATCAGTGCCCCAAAATTAGCAAAGTTCATGTGCAAACAACCTTGTTTTGATTTTAGAGGCTTTTTTTAAAATACTTTTTGGGTTGACAATTTTTCAACTTGGCACTTTGTGTGCAATGGTAGTTTGATCTTCAAACCTTGAGTGTGTATACCCATGATTTCGCATGGAAAAATATATCAAGGCCAACCAACTTGTCAGGTTATTTCTGGAATGCTTGACACACATAATAGAAACTGCCTGATCCACAAAAGTTAGGGTTAGTTCTTTTCTATCTCAGTGATCACGTGGTCTGAAATTATTTTACACTTTAAGGTAAACATTTGTCTATGGTGCCTTAGGCTCGCTTGCATTTAAAAATTGATAAACTGAAATGAAAATAAAATTTCAAAATCAGAGAGAAAATATTAATTAGGTATATGTCTCCAGCAACAAGTCCTAACGAGTTCCATGTATGAAAAAAAATGCAATTGAAAGTAAACTTGGTCCTGATTTTTTACTAACTTATTTTGGACTATTTTACTCTTTTTAAAACCTCTTTACAGAAATATGTTGAATAATTTCAAATTTCATCACAAAGCTAGAGAAAAATGCATGCTCTAAATGTGTTAATTTGAAAACCATAAGCAAAAACCTCTGAGTTTGAAAATTGTAATATAAGAGTTTTTGGGATGGTTAAAAATTAAAAATTAATATAATCTTGGAATGGTTGCAAGACATTTGTCCTTTCACTGAAAAGGCAGTTAAGAACCAGTTTTGTTAGACTATTAGGCTAATAAAAATTTAATAATCAGAGAGAGATAAATGTGACATCATTTTAACAATAGAGATTAGCTGATAAAAAAAACTAACCAAAGATTTAGCCACAGTGACAGAAAGTGCTGTGCCTTGAATATGAAGTATTTTATCTGACTGATCATCATATCTTGAAAGAACAGCAGATGATTTTCTTTCAATATCATTTTGTATCACTTCTGTGAAAAGTGGATTGCCCAATACATTCCCCATAGAGGTAATTATCTCTGGATGCACCAGTGCCAAGACGTATTCCTGTTAAACAAAAAGATAAAGATGGTGTAAAACAAAAACAAGAATATGCTAAATAAATGTGTTTATCAGGTGTTGAAATACATTGCCATACTTAAAAATGTTTAGTTTGACCTTCATTAGTAGAGTGCATATGCACTACATTGTATAAGATACTTTTATATTATACTCACAAAAAAATAACAAAGGCAAAAAACAAAAACAGCAAGTAATATTTTCTTTTATATTCACCTTGGCTCTGGAGAGGTGCTCCTCAGGTCCTTTGAGATTTACCCATCTCTTATTTTGTTGAGTATTTTCCAGACTTACAGTGACTCCAAACAAATCATTGACATGAGTTTTATGATTCTTTATCGTAAAGGAGAGGTTCTCCTCGATAACAAAGTGCAAACTCTTTTTGTCACAATCCATCTTGCATAACTTCTTACTTTGTCCACATTTCAGAGACTTAGTGATGTTGATATATTCCACACAACAGCTGTCAAATGAGTAAAAATCAAAGTTCATTGTCATGAAAGGCAGTTACATAATTGAATACTAAAGTGCAAGTAGTGCTGCTCTATTGCTTAAATCTTGGAGTTATAATCGACCGCATATCAAAAATTTTTGCTAAGTTCCAGTATGAAAAGCATAATATCTATAAAGAGGATCTTCATGTAGTGTGTAATATAAATTTGATTGACAACTAAATATTTGAAAGTAATGATATTTGAAACAAGGGTTTATCTCTGATTTTTTACATTTGATTCTTTTAACAGACTTGTTTTCAAACGGCAGTTAAAATAAAGTGATCAAAATTTTCAAAAACAAAAAAAGAAAAAAAAACACTGCAAAATATTTAAAAACCATATACGGGTGAGCATTGAGCCCCAAAGTTGGTTGTATAATTCATATATTCCAGGATTGAGACTTTAAAGTCAAAAGGGAGAGTTTGAAGATTGATTGGTATTTTATAGTTCATATTCACGTTTTGAGGCAGAGAACTTTTTTTCCTAAAGAAAGCTTGAAATTTCCACTATTTAAACTGCTCTTATTTATGACAATGATATTGTTTCAAAAGTAAAAGCACTTCTTGGATTAATAACATTCTCTCAAGTAGTTATCTGCTGCAAAAAGTCTCATTTTGTCACATCGCTACTCATATGTCATGCAAAATACTAAATTGTTAAATGATTTGTCATGAAAAGGGACCAACCCAGGAAGTTTAAGTGTGGTCTATCTGGCACTCTTGTCTAGAATGTTTATTTTTTAAAAGATAAGCTAATCTGTATTCATATACAATCTTGTGTGTTCAATATGGATCAACAGGGGTTAGGCAGATCGAGCGTGCAGCCCTTCTGAAGTCTTCATGACATACTCCTTGTTTCAGACTGGGTATCAATAACAGGGAGGGGGTTTGCTTGATATGTTTGGATAGACATAAAGTTGGTGTTCAAGAGCTTGATTTACATCAGCAGAAAAGAAAATGGAGACAAGAATCTGTGTTCTACAAACTTTTTGTTAATCAGTGTTACAAGGCCAAAATTGCTACAAATCATCAGGCTCACTGCTGACACTTTTTGCCAATCTAGTCAGGTTACGATATTGTTATGGGAATTTCATCTATATTTTCTAATAAGGAGCTTAGTTGTAAAAAAAATTATCTCACAGCTGGGTAGTTCTCCCTTGCCATGCCCAACTAAACAGGTTAAGATTATATTTAGTATTTAGTATCATATGAGTCAAGATAAAAAAGGATTAGTGATCAAGGTTCATTTGGATACTTGACAAATTATTTATTTATAAATGAATTAAAAAAAACTATTAAAAAAAAAAACTTACCTTGTTGTGTGAAGATTCACTACTAAAGGAATATAACTTTATTGATACTATTAGAAATACCAAAAAATAAGGTTAAACACTGTTAAAATTTTTTTTAAATTATCTTGATTATTAAAAAAGAGGTAAAGCTCTTTAAAGAAGGGGATTAGTGGAAGGTCAAATTTTGAAATAGCTAGAAAAATCTAGGTAGAGACTCACCTTGAAGCTTGACAACAAAAGTCTTCAGAGACACCCCCCCCCCCCTCTCTATGGTAAGAGTTCTCACCTTTAAACTTCTGACTTTCTAAGAGGGCCTGACAACACCCAGGTCATGATGTCCAAATGTCTCCCTGCTACCTTTTTTTTTCTCCCCAGAACTATACTAATTTGCTAACTGGACTCACATTAGTTGAGCATTTTTAATCCTTATGAAGTAACATCTCATTTCCCGTGCTCCAGCGGGAACTGTTTTTGCCTATTTCAGTAGATTAAACTTAAAGTGACATAAAAAACATTTATGTAATGTTGCTTGCAGCCATAGTTTTAGAGTGCACTGTGCTATTAATCCAAAGGATAAACATGTTTTCTATTGGTGTGATATTTTTTCAATATCAAGGAGTTTTAAATCTCATTCTCAACATGAACAGAGCACTAAGCTACCATTCTGAATCCAATGTTATAATATAACCCACAAAACAGACAGTTTGGAGGCTTGTCTGTCCATATCTATCTTTCCCATGAAAACATTGGTATCTTATTTGAATGTCAGGAAAAAAACAATTCTCAACATACCTAACATATTAATTTATTATTGTGATCCTTCTGATTTCAACACAACCTTAGACTTAGATCTAGTTTTAAAAGGCAAAATGAGTCTTTACTTCCTAAATTCCATTTTGGTTATTTAAGCAGCATGGCTACTCTGCAGCAAAAAGTTTCAATGCATGTAACAAGGCTAAAAATATTTTATCAAGATCTAAATTCTAGGACTAAATAATGGATAAAATTTTAATCTATGCACAGTAGAAACCTCATAATTCGAATTGTATGGGAGTGGATTAAATCTTCGAGTTAAGAGTATTCGAATTACAAAAATGGATATAACAGAGTCTAAGACTCATTGAGTGAGTGTGTACTGAGCCTGCAACGAGCAACCCTCCCCTTCTCCTGTCCCACGTTGCTATCAGTATCAGTACAGATTTGCTACTGGTACTTAATTGTTAATGCATCTGCTCCCTTCTTGATTTGTTAGCGCACCAGATCAGCCTTTCTTGGGCAGTTATTGACATTGCTTGCTGCTTGAGAGATGCATGTAGCACTTTTGTGATGCCTTATGAGGTGGTATCGACTTCGAATTAAGAGAATCAAATCATAAATACTTCGAAATACGAGTCCGATTCTAACAAAGCCAAAGAGAGAAAAAAACTATCATCTTGCAAAATTCGGTTTATGAGAAATTCGAATAATCAGACTTCGGTTTTTGAGGTTTCTACTGTATCTAGAATTTCAGTGCTGTGGTCGAATTAAAGCTCTGTTTCTACCCTCCCAAACTTGTCACCATCACCCAAAAATTGCTGAGGACTGTATCTTTGGTAACAATTTTTTCTGTATTTTTCTGGACTATAGTGAACAAAAAATTATCCTTTAAATGAACAATAAAGAGCATGAGAAAAAAATTAAAACTGCCTGGATATAGTTTATAAAAAAAATTTATTACATATTTAACAATAAAGAATGGGAAAAAAAATGGCTTTTTTCATATTCAATATATTTACAGAAATGCACAATTGAGCCAACCAAAGCAAGTGTTTGCTTTTGTGAGTATAATTGTACATTTAGCATCAGACAAAAAAGGACAACTCAGACAACTGATCTGATAGACCACTTTCTGCTCAGTGTGACCTATGACAACGTACTGTGTGCAGATCTCTTCCTAGGGCGCAGGTGAGCCTCAAGTCCAAAGCTCTATTAGATGGGTGACAAAGGCAGCAGCAAAGAGGAGGTTTTAGATCTGTTTGTGAGTCCTCGTGGAGGCCTAAAGTCTTCTGAGGTGAAGCAGACTGAAATCAAGACAGAAACAGGTGTAAATAGCATCATTGTACTTTCACTTGGCATTTTCTGGGACTTGTTAAAAAGATACTGAACAGTGCAAGGACACAATCTTTTTCACCATTTTGATACTAAGAAAAGGTTCGGAGAAGACTTTGTTTTGTTTGATCAAGTCATGCAAATCTTCACGCAGTTGTGTTGCCATGTTAAGAAACTTTGAGGGGTTAAGGCACTCAATGATTAGTTTAAGTCCCTTCTTGTTCAAACATAACACACTCATTGGTAACATCTCCAAATGTCAATTTATTTTGCTGAAGCTATCTAAGGATGAAAAACCGTGTTTGTGGTGTCTGCTTTGTTCTCAAGCCACAAATGAAATAGTTTGATGCAAATGGTCTGTTGTAATGGTAGACATCACTTCGTTCAGAAGTATTTATGCAAGAGTTTCCCCTTATTTATTGTTAACAATATGTACTGATGACATCTCTTGTAGGTTTCTTATACCCCTAGGAACAGGAAAGGAATTTGTGACTGTTATTCTTTATGTCATGCTGAGCCTCCATAGACCTCATCAACTACTGTTGATCCACAGCTTTTCAACTGCTCTATCTGTTTGATTATAGCCGCAATAATGCACTTAAAATTGTTTTACAAAGCCACATCACACACACATCATTTTCAGACATGAGAAAGCAATCGATACATACAGAAAAATATTTTCAAGCAAACTTACACCTGACAAACATATACCAGAAATGTATGTAAAACAAAAAAAGTTTTGACTTAGCTTACAGTAGCAGGGGGCTGAAAACAGCTGCTAGACCATATCTCCCTAATAACATGAGCCAGAGGAATAAAAAAGATTTAAATAGTATTTACATGTATTTCCAAATAATAGATCTTGCCACTGCAGCTGAATTTCTGCAATAAAATCAAATTCTGTGATAATATTAATATAAGTCTCAGACATGGTCAATGCCGTGGTCTCGTTGAAAGCCAGTGCAGTTATGACGGAGCTTCACTAGAAATTGCTGCAAACTAGCTTGAAAAAAATAAAAGTTAATGTTAAATATAACTAAACTATTTTTTGTAAATGAGAGAATATAATTAAATGTTTGGCAAAATGTGAGCAATTAACATTTTTTAAAATCTCTCTTTGCTGCCCTAATTGCCTACGGCAAAAAGGGCAGTAAGTAAGTAAGTAAAATCTCTCTTTATCATTCCAGTGAAACATTTAAAAATCAAGACTAGGCAGGTTGATAAAATTTTTCAAAATCTAATGTAGAACAGATAAATCTAGATCTAGATTTCCATGTGCAGTTAATTTAGTTCTAGGCAAGTCTACAGTTATCTAAAGTTCTTTTGGTAGGACTTCCCATTGTGTACGTTGGATACTGTACCTATTTCAGAAGTCCTTTCCATCTTTTTTTTTTAAATCACAAGTGGCCGTATTCAAAACATTTTGAAGTTAACGCAAGAGTAAAATTAGCGACCTGTCTTTATAACGATATCGTAAATAAAGACGTATTCAAAAGAATTTCTAACGACATCTTCATAGGTGCATTCAAAACATTTTCCAACGATAGCGTTAAAAATAATGTCCGAGATAATTAATTTATCATTTACTTTTGGCGTTTTTTGCAAAAAATTGTCAGTTTTCACCCGGAAGTTAAGGCTGTTGCCTTGTTTACATTTCATATCGGGCTTGACAACTATATTTAAAGTATGAAAAAAAACTGTTTGGAACATTATGTAGATTAAAGGTTCTTGTTCTAGCTGCAAGCCAAGGATGAAACTGTTGTTTAAAAAAAAAATTAAAGTCTTTGACTTAACATAGTGTCCCTCATCTGATCTAACATAGAGGTAGATTTAGATCTAAGCTTATTTAGGGATACAATCATAACAATGCCTACAGTTAATCTAGACTTTGGAAACTCAATGCAATGCATTGTAAGATGTTGTGGAACAATAATTGCTGTTCAGAATCGAGTTCAAGAGTAAAATTTTAGTCAACTAAATTCCCAGCATGTTATCCCTCATTCGATTATTTATAATGGTTATGCCTAGATCTAGATCCAGGCCTTAAAGAAACCTGCATCTGTATCTAGATCTAGATCTAAATCATAATTTATTAAGGTAAAGTCAGAGGCTTTGGCATAATTTACTCTTTGACCGAGTCTAAATAACCTAAAAGATCACCTAGACTAAGTTATTTGTTCAATTTCATATGGGTAAAATGTTTCCAATCATTATAGCCCATGCCAAGTTTTTTTTCAAGATTTAGATGAGAAAGGCCCTTCATTAATGTCCATTGGTAGTAATGCTACTGAAAATGGTTATATATTACTTATAAAATTGTAAAAAAAAAATAAATTAAGAATTGGACTTGTAGCAATACTTTCTTTTAATGCAGCTGATATTAGGATGAATTTAAAACATGAACATCCCTTGGTTTGACTACCTTCTTATGTATATTATAGCTCTTTTCCTGGTTACTATCATTTTCCAATTTATTTAGAAAAGTCCTTACAGATTATGATTATAAATGAAAAGCATAGTTGAAAACATTCTACTATTTATAGATATAAAATATCCTCTCTGATGAGCATAACATACTCATTATTTTATTTGAAATTTGTACTCTTTTTAATAACCACTCACAAAAATTAATGATGTAAAATGTGTGTTCTATGCCTAGTTTCTATTAACAAAAATAAAATAGGTCAATTGAGATGAAATTAAATAATACTGAAATAATACAGAATCTTAGGCACTACATAAATGAGCTTCCAATGGATCTCCTTTAATATAATCCAACTTTTCTTTAACAGCCACTAGATATAAATACATTTTTTTTAGTCTGTGGTTCCCCCCCCCCCAAATCTCCCCTGCTATCCATATACCAATACTTTGAGACCTCAGTTTCAAAACTTGATAAATTTTTCAACAAGTGCAACATTATTCACAGATTTTCAATATCTGTGCATTTAAAAATATATAGATCTTTTTGTTCTTTTTGTTGAGGAGTATATTATTTGAAGTGTTTAGTGGCCAGCTTGTTAAGTTGAAGGAACAATAAACACAATCTTTTTAATACTGGATAGAAAGAAGTTATTTATAAGCAAGTCTTTGAACTGAAACTTTTAGCCATTACTAAATGACTTTTCTATCTCTTACATGTATTGTTAGTTTTTATATATATTTGTTTTGTTTTTTTTAATCTGAATAAAAAAAGTCAGTTACATATCATTTGAGATCAGCATGTGCAATTTCAGCAATATTCAGTTTCTATCACAGTTGTGATTTGCTTAATTCAATGTCTTTTTAAAATATCACTGCTCACTTCAGTAAATTTTTTTTTTTGAGGACAATTAATCATTTAAACAATTAAAAAAAAAAACAGTTTTTACACTTCTGCAAAATGATATTCGCTTACAATATACATACAGTCTACATATAGTGGGTAAATCTTGTAAATTATTTTTCAATTGAGAATATTGGAATGAAAAAGTTTATTTTTACTGCAGGAAACTTATTGAAAAATTTGTTGAGCTGCCTATTTTAAGTCTCTGTAACTTGTTAAAGGTACTGGAGGAAAACAATAAGATCTCCACCCTTTATTGATTGAAAACTGCTGATTGAAAAAGTTGAATAAGATAACAAAGTGATGCATTCCATATGAAAAGTAATACTTAAATATTTCTTGGTAATAAAACATCATGTTTACCTAAATTACACCAAGAAAAAAGAGATTGCACTCTATGCACCATTTGTAAAGTCCAATATTGAAATCGCTTTGTTCCGCGAGATTTGATTTTCTAAAATCATATGGGTTTTTTTCTTTCTGAATAACCAATAATCTTAAATTTCCAAGGGGAAAAAGAATGAAATATTTTTTTTTAAATAATGACTTCCATTGGTCTTTCTTAAAGAAAATGTCCTAATTCTAAAAGAAAGCCTAAGGTAAAATCTCATGAGTTCAATAATGACTGAAACTTTTAGCGATTACTAAATGACTTCTCTACCTCTTACTTGTTTTGTTATTTTTTTTATATATATTTGTTTGTTATAATCTGAATAAAAAATCAGCAACATATCATTTGAGATCAGCATGTGCAATTTCAGCAATATTCAGTTTCTATCACAGTTGTGATTTGCTTAATTCAATGTCTTTTTAAAATATCACTGCTCAAATTTGATTATGTACTTGGTCTTTTTACTTTTAGGGTCTTTTTTAAACGGAAAGACTTTCTAAATGGTGCACTCCAATTGACTGGCTTATTTTAAGTCTTCAATTATTCTTATTCTTATTTTAGTTCTTTTTTTTTTTTTTTTGAGGACAATTAATCATTTAAAGAATTCAAGAAAACAGATTTTTGCACTTCTGCAAAACGATATTCGCTTATATTACATGTATAGTCTATATGCAGTGGGTAAATATTGTAAATTACTTTTAAATTTAGAATATTGGAATGAAAAAGTTCATTTTTACTGCAGGAAATTTATTGATAAATTTGTTGAGCCGCCTGTTTTCAGTCTCTGTAACTTGTTAAAGGTAGTGGAGGAAAACAATAAGATCTCCACTCATTATTTATTGAAAACTGCAGATTGAAAAAGCTGAATAACATAATAAAGTGATGCATTTCATAAGAAAAGTAATACTTTTGTATTTCTTGGTAAATAAAACATGGTTACCTAAATTTCACCAAGAAAAAGGTGATTGTACCATTTGTAAAGTCCAATATTGAAATCGCTTTGTTTCGAGAGATTTCAATTTTTAAAATCATTTGGGTTTTTTTTTCTGTATAAACAATATTCTTAAATTTCCAAGTGAATAAAGAAGGAAATATTTTTTTTTTAAATAATGGCTTCCATTGAGCTTGATTAAAACAATGTCCTAATTCTATAAGCAAGCCAAAGGCAAAATCTCATGAGTTCAATAATGACTGATGGTTCAGCTCATTTAAAAAATCAGTTTACCACTATCAAAGTATAAGAGATCAACCATGTATGTATGATTGCATCTCACTATAATTGTTTTTTTAATCTTTTATTTTTTTTTTAATTGAATGCTCACTTTTTGTTACTTTGCATAAGTTAAGAAGTTATGGGTTTTGAGGATACATGTAATATTCTCAACTTCTATGAAGCTGGACTTATCAGGGCTGAAATTTAAAAACATTTTTTCAAGTAATAGCAAATAATAATAATAATAATAATAATGATGATGTTAATGAGGTTTAAAAAAACAAACAAAGAAAATCAAAAGAATATAATCTCAAGAACTGTGGAACTCATGCATTTTGAAAACTGGTTTGTGGAATCACCACTAAATAAACCATGCACTTCTCTTTTCATGATTTCAATCATGGATGTATATGCCTACTTCCATTTGAATTTGGAAAATGCCAGCGTTGAATTTTGAGACACAATTTTTTAATACATAGATCAGTGTCACATGTATGCAAATTGCTACTGAAAAATGAGAATTTCTAAAGGAAATCTTACTATCTTGCCCTCTGTCACTGTCTGTAAGTTTGTCTGCTTGCCTCTCTCTCTTTTTCTGTCTTCCTGTCTCTCTTCCTTTCTTTTCTCTTTACTTTGATGATATGTAGATACATTTGGAGAGAAAATAAGAGAGAGAGAGAGAGAGAGAGAGAGAGAGAGAGAGAGAGAGTTGTTGAAAATCTAGGAATTTTCTGCGTAGCCCCGCTGTGCCACGACCAGTTGTACAGTCTCAGAAGGGCGTTTTTAGCCTTCAGGCCCATATGAGACAGCATCTCTTGCGTGACGCCGTCTCGACCAGGGGCCTTTTCTTTCTTCGACTTCCGGAGTGCGCCTTCCAGTTCTGCTTCCGTAAAGTCAGTGTGAAACGTCTGTTCACCACCGACGGCCTTCGTTCCCATTCCTTCCTCGTTTTATCTACCATGCATTTGGAGGCTTGGCTGTGCGACCCTTCTACTCTAGTGTAGTGTCAGGTGAATGCTTCTGCCTCTGCACTCGCTGTAAGGAGAGTTCTGCCGTTTACCACCGTCTGTGACTAGACAGGTCAAATTGGTAGAGGTCATCACATCTACTATCCATTGACCACAGGCGTCCATATTTCCGTAACCGAATGCCGTGTGGTGCGCATTTGCGTCCCCCGCTATGACTGTTCACTTGTAGCGATGCACGAATTCTCCAATATCTAGGGAAACCCGCCTTATCGCTGGGGGGTCGGTACCAATTTACTAGATCGAACCTCTTTCCGTCCCACCAAAGAGCAATCTTCTGGGCGTCCGTACCCGTTGGGGTCTTGATGTTCTCTACTCTTGCCTTTAGCCCCCTTCGAATGAACGTGGCTATACCTCGGCACTTTTTCTTTCCTTCCATGCATGAGCAGTGGTGCATCTCGTATCCCGGGAGGGAGTAGGATTTGCCGCTTCCTAGGAGTACTTCTTGCGCCAAGATTACGTTTATACCTCTCTCCTGGAGGAGCTTACACATCTAAGCGTGGCGCAAAGTCATGCCGCCTTGAACGTTTAGCTGTAAAATTTTGAGCGGCTCGGTTCTCTGACGATTCGATGGAAAGACAGGGTCCGCGCCTATCGTTGTCCGAGTTCGTTGTCAGGGGACATTCCTGTTCTGTAAACATAAAAAATCAGGCCTTGGCTTATATTGGGTGCCACCCCTCGTTCTTTCTTTTGGAGATACTTGCATTGTGTGTGGGGAGTAGGATAAGATGTTGACCTGTAAAACCCTTCGATGAAAGGCCTCTTAACCCAGCAGGTCAGCCATTGACACGATTCGTCCCGCCCCGTGCAACGGATAAATTGTTTACTTTTAGTTTTAAACAAAGGTCTCCCAAGGGTGATATAAGACCTAATTTGCATGGACGAAGCTCTTGAAAGTCAACTCTTGCCTAGAAGTCTAGAATCTAGATAAATAGACCTAGACACTAGAGAGTCTAGATCTAGAGCTCAATCATTTGCGCACATGTACCTCAAATTGTTGACATTAATCTTGATGGGATAAAAAAAATTTGGGTTTTGTTTTTAACCAGCATTTTTTTTTAATTAGATCTACATAATTCTAGATCTAAATCTAATCTAACGTTACCTTGAATGTGTAAGCCCATCAAGTCTGGAAACTAGACTAAATTTAATTCTTGGAAGACAGGAAGATTGTTGTCGCCTGTAAATATTAGCTCTTTTGTCGCAAAAAAATAGAAAAGGTCTAAAGATGACTTAGATCTAGAACATCCACGGGGAAAAATAAATTTGTATTCTCGAGTTTAGTCTTTTTAAATGTAAATGTATTAACATTCTTCTATTCCATTAGCGGTAACAGTAAATTATGTACTTTTCCATTGTTTTTAAAAGTATCGCCCTTCACGTTAAATTCATGATTGGTACCTACAATATTATGACGTTTACAATGACATATTTATAAATAGATTGGGGTTTTTTTTGTTTTGTTTTTGGTACTGGTTAGATCTAGAATCTAGTCTAGTACATACAATGTTTTCTCATTCTATTTTGAAAAAAAAAAAATTCAACTTCTTTCGTCTTATTAGCAGTACTAGCCCATTGTTAATTTTCAACTTAGAAATAAGAATAATTTTTCGAATCAGTTTTGAACCCTCAAGGTCTACTTCCTTTTATTAAGAATGGGATTCTGCGTTTGTACTTTTCCTTTGTTATTATTATTATTATTATTATTTTATTTAAAAGTGTTATAAAATAAATTCTGCAAGCACCTGCAACTGTAACATACATGTTTTGGTTAACTTCATTAATAATGTTGTTTTTAAGGCGTTCAAACATCCACCTCATGACAGGCTATGAAATGTTTCAGTTATGGGGGTGCTTTTGTGCAAAGAACAATTTGAATATTCAGCCTAGATCAAGATTTACTAGATCTAGATCTGGTTGTCGCAAATAACTTGTTTGAAAGACATGCCATTTACAAAGTTGAATGTTTTTCCTGTTGCGAAGACACACACTCATCATTTGGTCGAGACAGTAAAAGTAGAATCTAAGATGTTTATACCGTATATATTGTAGATCGAATTCATCACGAGATACCAGTATGTATAACACCGCAATTAGCAAAAGCTAGATTCTCTATTTGTTTCATTTTTTATTCATTATTGGTGTGCAATGTTAAGCCTTTCAATGGTCTTTTGAGTAGTTGTTATAAATAGATCTTAAGTAATATTTAGGCTGTATAGTAGGCCTAAAGTATGTATTTGTGTAGCAAGACTCTGAAACTAGTGAAAGGATAAAACTGAAATGGGTACAGTACCTCTATTATACTAAGGAGGGATTCGTTTGATGGGGCGAAATAGAGGACTAATGAAGCCAATATTTGCCAAATAGAACTTTTTAATGCCTTTAGTAAGTGTAAATTATTTTCTGTTACCAATAAAAAAAAAAAAAACTACGTCATCATATATATCTTAATATACTAAACCATCGTAACCAATTGGAAGTCCTACCTAATATAATCTATTTTGATATAGATAGATCTAGAATCTAGATCCTTAAATTAGACCCCTCTCGCATGAGGGAGGTATCGCGGGGATACCCACCCCTCCCTCAATTCCCTCACAATATTCCTCCAGCATCAGGTAGGTAGGCCTATTTCCCATCACCCATGTCCTCAAAGGATTCTACCTGCATTCTAGTTGGGCACCCCTCATGTCCTTCTGTCCTAAAGAAAAGTCTTGAAATTGTGATACATATGTTACCTCAAGGAGAACATCAGGAGTGACTCCCCACCCCCTCCCACACCTCCCCAACTTATCCAGCCACCAAGCCCAGATACAAAGGGGAATATCTGCTGAGGCTTAAAGACATATCCGTCCCTTGCATGGTCAGGTATTGGGAGGCTTTTTTGAGTAAGTCTCCACTTGGGCAATTCCAATAATCCCATCTTCCATTACTCTATGAAGTCAAGTCCCTATTAAGGCCCTTTCATATCATAACTGCTTCTGATCAGGCCCAATCATGCCACAACCCTCCTGGTCAAAGCTTCCCATTTCTCCATTCCACTTCCAATTACCACACCCCAAGCATTAAAGGATCAGTGAGAGCACCTGGTTTTAACAATACATCATTTTACCCCTAAGGTTCCCATACTGCTTCTATCAATCAAAACACCCTGGGTTGAAGAGGAAAGGGTTTCAAGTTTTGGTCTGCTCCGTCCATCATCATCCACCACACATTTCATAAGGTGCCCATGGATCAACATCTGGACATATGACCGATTTTGGTTTGAGATTATACCTCGTTCAGGAAACTAGAGGCAAAAGAAATGTGTTTGCTACTGAGAAAGCTATGAATCTCATGGACTGCAAAGAAATCAAACAAAGCAGTGTTACGAGAAGCTTACACAACAAGATCCTTTACAAATTGAATATGTTAACGTCACACAACCTCTTATGACATGTGATAAGAAGAGAAACACTGGAACATCTTGTGGCAACTGGAATGATCAGAGGAGAAAGCCGCAGGTCAAAACAACTAGTAAAGATGTTCAATTGACTAAAAAAGTGGATTCATCTAGCATGAATGACAGATGCAATAAAAGTATGAAAGGTCATGATCACCTACTCTAAAGAGTAAGGGGACCTAATTGATTGATGGAAAGTCAAAAATGATGCACCAGTTGAACTGTGTTCCTGGTTGGAATTTTTTTGCCTCATCAATTGGGCAATTTATCCTTCAACTATCAAAATGTTCAGAGAAACTTTGTATCTGTATCTTGTTCTACCATTAGATATAGTGTTGTCAGTTCTTAAGCCACTATGGGAGAATTTTTAGTTGGATTTTCTGCCTAGATGGTCTGGAAATGCTCGGTTAGATAGTCTTCATTTTTTAACTCCATTATGAATAGATGAATTAGACTGTTTGTTGCCTTTTTCTCCATTTTCATAAAGTAAAAAAGTAAGATACTAATGTGAGGAGACCATTTTTGAACTTACCTTTACTAAAAAAGTAAAATTGATTAACAATCTGTCATTTAGATGTTGAAGGCAGCAAGAATAGCTTTTGAGGCCTCAAGTTGTGTCGGTAGATTGCTGATGTAAATAAAGAAAAGCTTGCATTTCAATGCCTCATGGGAGGCTTTCCTCTAAAATTTGTTTTCTCTGAGCCGTTTGAGATTTAACATTTTTTATTAGGAGCTATCATTTCTTTATACAGTATCTCATTGCAGGCTTTTTGCAGATCTATAAACACCCTAATGTGTAATTGCCATCGCTCAAGCTTCTTCTGCGTTTCCGTATTAAATTATTCTTAAGTTTTCTGGACCAGATTAAAAAGCTGCCCTAGCATTATTGGTGAGCCACCAGTTGTGTCCGTAGATGATCCTGTGTTCTACAAGTTTAACTATGAAGCATACTAGGGATACTGGATGGTAGTTCTGAAGTTGTTCAGGTGGCTTATCTCCTGGAAGGTAGAGACATTGAGCTCAAGGAGCCTTCTGTCCAGGATCTAAAAATTATGAATGCCAAAATTACTATTTTTGCCTTTATTACAAGATTTTTCAACAACTGATTGCTTATTTTGTCTGGTCCAGGTGCTTTTTTTAAAATTTTCTTAGTGTTATATTTAGTTCTGCCAGATTATACATAAATCTTTGACCTTGGTATAGGGTAACATTTTTTGTATGTTTTCTGAAGAGCATTGTAGGCATATCTCTTTATTGTGATTTGTTGAAGTGTGCAAAGTACCTGTTGAATATTTGAGTCATTTTCATACTACACATAACTACTCCATTTTCATTCAGAGGTTTGGAGTTGGTTTTTGTTGACTTTCACTCCAAAATGTTTAACAGTTTCCATGCTTTATGGAACTATTTAATTTTTCCCATTTTTTTTAACTTCCATTCATGTTTAATTTTATGTTTCATAAGGTGTAGCATTTCAGCTGTAAGTTTACTTTATTCCCTCTGGATAAAATTCTTTCTTAGATTTCTTTTCTGCTTTTGTCTGTTGTTTCACTGCACTACTTAATATTCAAAGTTCAAAAGGGCTTTATTTTCTTCCGTTGGCCATTTGGATGGATTGCTTTGCAGCTACATATAACTATCTCATATTGAAGCATATAGCTGTTCTATAAGATCATTTTGGTCAATATTCCCAATTTCAGCATCAGCCTCTTTTTGAAAGAGGCTTTAGTTTGCTCTCTTAGTCTTATTCATGTAGTTCCAATAAGTTCTTTGTGCACTATGTTGGTTGTGTTTAGTTTAAGACATCATAGTTCAATTGTGATTGTGAGATGATTTCTAATTATTTCACCCATTAATACTTGTTTTATCCTGGAGAGCAGTTGAAAAAAAATTCAGGTGCAATCATTTTTTTTTAACTTTTTTATTCTCTGCAAACATGTTAGTTGTGTCTGTTTGTTTTGAAGCTTTTTTTTTTTACAATACACATGGCTTGAACTTCTTTTTCCATTTTAATATACCTTCCATATTCTAGTTATGATGTATGAGTGTTTAAATCTCCAGCGATGGTTGTGTTTTTCTTAGTTTCATCTGGAAGAGGCAAGCTAGTGCTGGTGCCAGATGAACTGTCATGTCACGGTTGGTGAATTTAGCTTTTGAGTTCATCACTTTTGTTCTTGGCCAATCAATTTCATTTGTTTTTTGTTTGTTTTTTTTTGGGGGGGTGTGTCTTATAGCTCGTATAATATTTTGTTTAAACCTGACTTTGGCCCTTTACGTATATTGTCTGTGAAACAACTTTGATTGTTATGAATGTTGAGTCTCCTTGGCAGCTAATGCCAATACCTCACTAGTACTTACCATAGCTGGGACATCATGGGTGAGTTGGGATTCATTGGGAGAACTGCAAGAAAAACTTTAGAATGTGCCTTAGGTTAAATGAGGTTGTGCTTCCAGTATGTAACTTGAGCTAAAACTAAACTGATCTGCTGTAGGCATTAAGACTGCTGTTAGGACCTGCCCTCATGCTGGTGGGTTGCACTCAGTAGCCTACAACTCACACGATGCTCTGTATCATTTATCAACCTAGTTAAAGAATTTTGCTATTCCTATTGTATGTGCATGCATGTGTGTCTGTTTTGTCATTTTGTAACAAACAATCAGAGGAAGGCATCAGGTTTTTTTTTAAATTGTGTTTTTAAAGTTTGGACTTAAGATAACTGTATAGTTCATTGACAGTGAGACTTAGGTAAAATCTAATTTAGTTCATAAATCCAGATATAAATCATTAGTTTTGATTTGTATATATTTGTCAAAGTTTTAGAATTAGACAAATTTAGTGAGGAAACTATCAATAGGACCTATATACTGGGCAAACTAACTGCTCGTATTGTGCACTGTAGGAAATTCATTGGAAGCATGAACTCAACATTCATGAAGACCTTTTCAAATTCTTACAAAACATATTCATTTAGATGATTTCACAAACATATTCTTACCAGGAAATTAAACTGTTCTCTTTTTACTTAACATCTTTTTACTACAGAAGTCAGCATGTCGGAATTAATAGACCAAAGAGCTGAATTTGCGAATGAAGCTTGGGGCAGCCTACCTGATACTATCCTAACTCAAATTTTTTTTCATCTCAACGTGGTGGACAGATGCAAGGCATCATGTGTATGTCGTCACTGGATGCATTGTATTGAGATACCTCTCTTGTGGCGGAAATTCAGCTGTGGTTTTTTTCTTCCCACTCAAGGGAATATTATTAAGTGCTTAAAAAAATATGGCCGTCATGTGAGAGATTTGTCTATAGAACTAAATCAGTCAGAAAAAACGAATAGGAATAATGCTGTTGCTGTCATAGATCATGTAGCAAGTCTAAAAGAGCCAAGACTCACTCATTTAACTATTTCCTTCCGTGGTGAAAATCCTCTTTTTTATGCTGGCCAAGAATTTACGTCAGCACTTAAACGACTCTTTGAGACCATTGGAAAAAGTGATCATTGTAGCCTGACACATGTCAATCTAAGGGGATTGGAATCTAATTTTACAGACGAGTTTGTGAATACACTATCTTCAAACTGCAAAAATTTAGAATATCTCAATCTGCTAAATAAGGTGTTGGTGTGTAATATATCAGCAGAATCGATTGTAACTTTAATTAAAAAATGTAAAAAACTAAAAATCTTGCATATGTACCATGCTAGTCTGTCTAACAATGTCTTGCATGCCTTTGCACAATCTGAAAGAGAGCCCCTTCAAAGGTTAGGGATTGTATGTCGACGGCAAGAGAAGTATGGGGAAGACTTGATCCCATCTGCTTGGTCAGATCTTCTAATTAGAAGTCCAGGCTTAAAAGTTGAGCTAGGATTTGATCATACATGCCCACTTCATCGTGTATCAGAGATAATGAAACCTGAGATACCTGTCCAGGAATTGCACCTTGTGACTTTCTCAAGGATATATCCTGAGGTTCGTCTGGCAGCTAGCTATTACAGGGAGACCCTTGTGAAACTTGTTGTGCAGACAAGACCATCTAAAGAACTAGAGGAAGCTTTATTGGAGGTGGCACAACATTGCTTTCTTTTACATACCTTATATGTGTACTGCATTGTGCGGAAAGAAATTGTGAATCGAATTCTTGAGTTATGTCCAGCTATGAAAACAAAGAAAACATATATTCTTAAGTCTGAGATGGAACCAGAGCCCTGGACTGTTGGGCAAGAGGAAGGGGATTAGTATTAAATCTCAATGTCTTCATAGAGAATGAAAAAGCAATTTGCTCAGGAAGGAAAACAAAATTGCATGCCATATGAATTTCTAAAACCACTTGATTGCCTTGTCTTAGCTTGCACCAGAGGTGCTGTGACACAAATTAGGAATGTCTATTGACAGTACTACTGCATTCTTCCTTTTCCTCCAAAGTAGTCTATGCTTTGTAATATGCTGTATCAACTTGCTTTTAAAGCTTCTCAACTTAGTAAAGTTGCACTTTCACCCATAGAATTTATTATGACAAGTCAACATTGCTGCCTATTTAGTATATTTGTGACTGTCATGCAGGTGATGAATACTTTACATGAGTATTAGCAATTCTATGAAAAGTTTGGTAACCATAACCCCACCAAACTTATGTAGTAGTTGTGTTCTTTGTGTGTTTTTCTGATGACTATGTGATAAATATTAATGGCTTTTTAAAGAATCCTGAATAAGAAGGACTCTATATATAACAAACTTAGCCTGTGCCAATGTTAGTTAATAAGTCATGACATTGTCATATCGCAAATCTGATCTGCCCTATGAGAGATAGTTGCTAGAGGACCCGAAATTAACAGTAGCTACAACATAGTTGTGGTAGACTGACTTGACAACCTTTCTTGATGCTCCCAAATAAGTTCAGGTCAAGAGAATGAATTTTTGCTGAAATGAAAGAATCAAGTAATGCTTTAAAAGAACAATCAAGCTTGATATTACAAAACTTTTCACAATTGCAATGTGAGATTAATTTGTTTTTATTTAATTTATTAAATATATATATATTTTTTATCCATATACATGTACAAATCTGAGAGATTGTAATTTTGGTTCTAAGACTGATTTAAATATGTACTTCCAGTCCTTTCTGTCTATCTGTCTTTGCCTATCATTGTCTGTCTGTCTGTCTCTTCATCTCTCTCTCTCTCTCTCTCTCTCTCTCTCTCTCTCTCTCTCTCTCTCTCTCTCTCTCTCTCTCTCTCTCTCTCTCTCTCTCTCTCTCTCTGTCTCTCTGTCTCTCTCTCTCTCTCTCTCTCTCTCTCTCTCTCTCTCTCTCTCTCTCTCTCTCTCTCTCTCTCTCTCTCTCTCTCTCTCTCTCTCTCTCTCTCTCAAACTATGATTGTTCATCCAAGTGATAATTTGTAGATATGGCTCTAAAGATCAGCTAAGCAGTGTTTACTGTGTCACAATTAATCAGCTCAAATGCAAAAAAAATATGGATTGCTAAGGAAATTAGACAGTAAGTTCAAAGTCGTTAAATACAGTTTATTTGAAGTACAAATAGATAACTTTGTTTCATAGTAAAAAAAATTTAACTTTTTTTTTTTTCAATATCACTTATCAGTTAATTTGATTAATTTGGACCATTAGCAAAAGGTTATTTTATAGTATGTGTAGCATTACATTTGCCTCTAAAAGCCCTTTATACTTTGTATGTGAATACCTAAATATTCATTTATTATTTTTGCTAAAATGTTTTTACAGTAACACTTCTTTTATTGATAGCTTTATGTGGCCTTGTTCTTTCAGTTGCTTTGCTTTAAGTATTCATGCACTTTATTCTTATGTAAAAAAATTTTTCTAAATTCTCTATAGCTTTATTGTAGTATTTCATGGTTGTTATCTGTATCAATTAAATAACCTATTTTAGGGGTAGTAATTGAGAAACCACTTCGCTGTAGTTTTATAACGGAGAAGAAAATATGCAAATTTTTTTTAGATTATATGCTTTCAATATATCTTAATCTTTGAAACTCTCTTATCACTTTGGCATATGTATATATAAGAATTTGAACTATGCAACGATTGATAGCTTTGATAGTTATGTGCCCTGTCTAATTATTTTAATCTTAAATTACGTGGAGAAAGCTTTTTTTTTTCTCCTAATAATCAGGACAAAAAACAACTTCAGATTTTTTAAGAATAAAATACTGCATGTCCTAGTTTCTTTTTTAAAGCTTTCTTGAATCTGAGAACAAGAATATGAAAACATTGTGAACCCAAAAATGGTTTCTAAAATCCATGTTCTTCTCTGAAGTTCTATTAAGTTTGAATTTGAAAAAACAACAACAAAAAAACAAAAAGAAGTACATTTTTATACAAATCTTGAATGCAAATTAAATGCATTTTCAACATACATTATACATTGTATTTTTATTGTCATTATAACCCGTATTAAGTTGTATTGATAATCTTTAATATAGTTGTGTTATTGCTAAAATTTATGCAGTTTTAATTTATCCAAATGTGATTCTGATACATTGTGTTTGCAATATAGAAGACCTATATTTTATTTGTGCCTATAACTATAAGATTAAATGTTAAATTCTAAATTGTCTCAAATTATTGCTTATATTGTTTTTTTTTTTATTATTTTTAATTGTAGAAAAGGTGATTGAGAATAAAATGTAGAATTTAGTTATAAGTTTTAAGAGCCTAGATCAAATATAAAATCTCTTCTGTTGTTTTTCTTTTATATGTACTTAAATTGTGAGCTAAATAAACTATGCTTAACATTTCCTGTGTCTATGTCTATCTCAGCAAAACTTTATTGGGTAGCTCATCCTGAACACAGACTTAGTTAATCATCCACCTTACAATTTAAATAGTTTATAATCGGTTGTAAATGACTACTTTTGCATGATATTGGAGATGTATAATATTTATTTCCCATATAGACTTGTAGAGGAGATATATAATGGCTATATTTTGCTCACAAGCAAGCTGTGAAAGGGAGTTGGGGTAAGACATTTACATAGGTTAGCAAGTATAAGCTATATAATTTGTTGGTTGGTTTAATAACTTAGATACGTATGACTTTAATCTTCATGTTTACCTAACGATGATAAATTAGCTAAGATAGCCTAGTACACTAAGAATCTATTTTCATCTTTTAAAAAAACTAGCTGCTATTTCTACTGCTACTGCCACCATCAAAGCTTGTTGCTCCCCATATTCTTTTGTCTCTTGTTCCTCGGTTTGTTTTTTTTTTCTTCCTTTTTAGTGATCCGTCCCCAAGAGTCCTTAATTCTTTTTCTTTCTTTCTGGTTGCTCATGCAGTCTATCCTCTCTCTCTGGACCTGTTTTTCTATTTCTTGTCATTCTCTTTCCATCTATTTTTCTTATTGTCTCTTTCTCAATTTTGTCTTTTTTTTTTCTCACCTCTCTTTCTCTCGCTCTCGTTTACGTTCTAACCTTTTCTCCATGCTCTCTCTTGGTCTCCATCTCCTCTCTATCCATCTATCCTTCTATTTTCTTATGAATAAGTTAACTGGATTATAGCAGAGCTGGATTGGAAATGGGTTTGGGGGGAAAGATAGTTGACAGAGATACAGTTTTAAGAGAGAAAATGAGAAGAAAGCGGGAGAGTAGATAATCAGGCAAGAAAAATCAGAGAGAGACGCTAGCGTGCAAGTGAGCTAGAAGATAAAGAGGGCAAGAGAGAGATAAGAGAGGAAAAAGAAAGAGTAACCCAAAAGAATGAGAAAAAGGCAGAACGAGAAAGTAATGAAGAGTAAGAAAGATAGAGAGAGAGGAGGAGAGGTAGAAAAGCTTGGCGTTTTTCCTTTTTTTTTTTGGGTTGTGAGATGAAACGTTTTGCTTTTTGAATGGAAGAGTCAAAAAGTAACACCATTTAAAAGAGATGGTTGGTTTACCAAGATATCCCTGAGCAGTAACTGAAATACAAAAACCTTGGTTGTAAGTAGAATATAAATTATAACCAATTCTCCAATTGTTTTTTTAGGAATACTGAATATTTCAATAAAACGAAATTTTTAATGGAAAAAAAATAATTAGTCCTACACGACTTTCAACTATAATTGTGGTTTTTCTGTTTTTTAATGGAAATTTATTTTAAAAAAAGTACAAAGTGGCCCAGCTCTTCATTACTTCTTATGGCACTGTTCAAATGAATTTAACTGCACTCTTTTTTTAAAAAAAAGATCTGCCTTCAGTGTGTCAACAAACTGTTTACTTCACACAATTAATATGCATTACACTTTAAGTTTAAAATAAAATTTTTGTCCAGCCCTTTATTAAAGGTTTCACATCAAATTGTGCCATGTTTTGAAATTATTGTCAGGATTCTTGAGGATAACTGACTGGCACAAGCCAGATCTGGATCTATTTAATTTTATAAATTGGAAAATCTGAGTTTAGATTATCATGATCATCCTTATAAACTCATTGAAAGCAACAAATGCGCTGTAACATAATTAATGCCAGTGATGAAGACTTGAATTGTGACTTACATTTACTAAGCTTTTCCCTCTTGAAGAATTTTTTTCATAAAAATTTTGAATTGAAAGGTGAACAAATTCAGGGAAAATAAAACTAAAAGAATACGAAAATGTTCCAGGTTTGCATTTTTGGTTGCACAGACAGGTTTTCCATGTCCACCGTGCTGGTTATTAATGATTCATACTACAGGAGATCAAGAGAAGTGGTATAAAATGATAAATCATAGATTCATGGACCTGGCCAAAAAATTTGCTGTCTCACCATATTTTTCCAAATTTATCTAACGCAACACTAAATTCTGAGTTTCAATTAAAGACTCAAGTTTTAGATGAAGCGCTACAAATATGTAACGTTAAATGACTTACGAGTTGAAAACAATAGCTGATGACCTGCAATCCCTCTACAGCTAGTTTTATACCCTGAAAATATTTTGTGCCAAAGTTTTGATACTTTGGCAGTCTTCTGTTTTGAGTGCCTGAATCAGTAACTCGTATAATCATCATTCATGATCTTTGTCAACACCTGCTTGGCAGATGACATGGGTTTCCTTTTGTAAGTCCAATACTAGGCGCACTTAACTATTTCTGATTACATTTACATATAAGAAATGTACTACACCTATTATTTGGTTAAAAGAAGTAATCTAAAACGTTATATATATAATATATGTGTATTCTTTTTTTAATTTATTAATATATTTTTTTATATATATATAATTATATGAGTTGCTCAAATACTGCCTTTTATAAAAGTTCAATAATCAAAGACATTGTAAAAATACTGAGCTCAGCCCATGCAATAATAGAAATTGTCTGTATATTTTGACATTTCAATCCCACTTTTTGCACACCTATTTATTTTGCTTCAGTGAATATCAATGCACTTTAATGATAAAAAGGAAAGAATTTGGACAGTGTAGCTAGTGCAGATGTTTTAAGCAATTTCATGTATATATACGTATAAAAATCTTGCAGTAGCACTTCTTCATTTGCATTAAAAATAATAAAATACCTTTGTAAAGCATTTGTGGATGTTGTAAAGATCAACATAAAAAAAATTGGTTTTGGGGGTAGTCCAATCTATCTACATGTATTTTTCATAATTTTTTTTTTGCAAATTTTGCAAAAAGTATTCCTCACCTGTTTTTACCCTAGTTAACATAAGGAAAGCATAGATTTCCTTATCACAAATGGACGCCTAACCATGAATTATTGAATAGTTATCTAACCTAACCTAAACTGATTCCATTACATATTTACAGGAAGTGAGTTTTTTGGATAAAAGAAAATTACTTTCCATCCATGAAGTTAATCTAAGGTTAGAATATAATTGAAATTTTAAGGTTGAAAAGAAAGGAGAAATTGATGTCAAAAACATTTTGAATCAAAATAATAAAACTAAAAAAGTATGCCTTCATTGATCACAATTCCAGAGTCTTGAATTTTATCTATGCTTTATCATTAAAAGAACATTTTAAAGTAGGAAAAAAATTGCAAAACGGCAAGAGTAAATATATGAGAGTGAAGATCAATATGAAAAATGAAATCGTTGCATGGTGGTTGAATTCTTTTTTAAATACATGTAAAATAAAACAGTAATTTTTAACTTACCAGGTACATGTAATTTTCAATTTCAACGGAAGTAATGATGCAATTAATTTTTTTTTAATTCATATCTGATATAATAAAGATATTTGAATAGATTTTTTTTAATTAATATGCAATAAAATATTTTACAACCATAAATTAATTCTTTTAAATAAAAGATTCATAATATTGCTTTTTTGCTTTTTCATATTTTAAGTACTGAAACTAAAACATTCTTTAATGAAAAAAAGGTGGTTCAGCCGCTTGTTTACAATTATGTATGAATCAATTCTCTCTTTAGTTCGTCATAATTATATCTATCCTTTTCTGATGCATCATTTAAAAAAAACAAAAAAAGGGAATATGGTCTGTAAGGGGTAAAATAGGTGACTGTTTATCCTTCTCTTGTTTTCTATCTAAAAGATCCACATTCTACATTAGAACCACACCTAATCACATAGATTTAGCTCTAGATTTAAATCTGAATCTAGATTCTTTAGATCCCAGTCTAAATTAAATTTGCAATCTGTGCAATCTGTGAAGTATGCAGTAAAGTTTGTTTCCATTTTCAATTTCATGTTTCAATTTGGAGAACTAAGAATGCCTAGTTTAAGTAATTAGCAGTAACAAGCTGAGCTGGAGTTTTTTCCTATTAAGATATTTCAAAATAGAAAATTCAATAAATACAGGCAGATTCCAACAAAAACCTAATGCCAAACAAAATTCAAAAGTTAAAATCTGCTGAAAACGTAAATGGTAAAACCATTTCACATTTAATTTATAAATATATCTGTCCAAGCTCTTCCAAAAGGTTTTTCATTAACTCCATATGTAGTAACATTGAATAAAAAATTCATGGGTTGTAAATCTAATTTCGAACTAGGTGTTCCTAATCGTTTAACATCCCCAGCATTTTTCCCACACTAAAAAAGGACATTATCAATATATAGAAAGTATAATTGGACACATATATTGACATCATCACCATCTTTTCGAATTTCCTTTGTTATTAATAAAAAAAAACAACAAAACTTCAATTGAAATATGCATTTCCTCTCTACCCATCTGATGGTAATAGATATAAAAAAGCTAATATGGGTCTTGCTACATTAATTCGCATTTATCATATCTATAAATATTATTGTTTTAATTGTTATATTGACCTGCACTTGTAAATGAGATAAAAGATTTATACTTCATTTTGTTTAAGCTTTACATCTTGAACTCTGCATTATTATATAACAACTCCTGTCTTTATTCATAACTGCTAGTTTCTGATGCTTACAAATTCTTGAAAGTTTTGAGAGTTTTGAGAGTCACCATTACACAGAATTCTGATCCATAATTTTGCTTTATTTTTTGTAAGTCCTGAAGATGCTAATTTGGCCAGTGTCATAAAATAACAAACTTATCCTAATTCACTCTTGGGATAGATCAAAATAAACTTCAAGGGTTTAAAAGTAATATTATTTAATATGCAAAAATCCAGTTGCACGTTTATTTACATGTATATATAATCCTTTGAAAGCGTTATTTCTTTTTTAACTCAACACTGTTATTGTTAAAAACTAAAAGTAAAAAATTGGATGTAATACATGTGCAGATCATAATGCAAAAATTTGATAAAAAAAATTTGGACGGATTGATTTGTAAAGCACTTTCTATTTCATTTCAACGTATAGTTTCATCCACTGGACAGGAAAATAACCTGCAGCTTGAAAGCAGTTTTAAGTGTATAGGAATTATCGAAAAAAGGCTGCATAACTTTGCAAACTAACAAAAAAAAAACAAAAAAACTTTATCCTACAAAACATGTCAAAGATATGATAATCTCAACCTTTCTTAGTCTTAAAAACTTATTATAATACTAACAAAGAAGAGACATTTCTGATTTGGTTGATGGCAAAGTATGCAATCAAATAGCTTTTCTTAGGATACACTCTTCAAATATTGATTACAATAATGCATAAAAAAATTTCCATGCAGTTGTATTTTAAGAACAAAACTTCCAACATTAACAGCAAATTATATTATCATTTTCCTTGACATAGCAACATTAATTAAAAAAATAAGATTAAAAAAATTTACTTTCAGAGCATAATCTACACCGAGAGGAGCAATAATGATGGCACAGAATAGAGATTAATGCACACTAGGTACTACAAAAAGTCTAAATGTCAATGAAAACAATGTATTGCAATGTATTTAAGTTACAAATGCACTCTTAAATGCAGTGGAGCACAGATTCCTCCAATTCAATGGGGAATTTTTATATGTGTTCAAACAAATCTATTTTTAGCACTCGCACCCAGGATTTGCCTTTTTGGGAATATTTTGAAGTGTGTTCACAACGTAGAGAGGCTATGTGTTTTATTGGCTACTTCCGTACAATTCCGAGCATTATGGCGATACCCAATTTGCCATATTTTCCCTACTTTTAGTACTTCAAATAGAGAACGGAAGACAGGTACCTCCGAACAAACCGATCTGTCATTCCCAACTTGTTTTATTAAAAAACTTGTCTCCAAACCCTAGCGCTTATCGGATCTTAAACTCTTGATGCTAGATTTAGATCTAGACTCTAGGTTTACATCTCGCTCACAAATTTCTTTCTAGCTAGGCGTACTTTCAATCTAAAGTCAACGTTCAAATGTTTGTTCCTGTCTGTCAAGGCAGAGCTAGACCTAATCCTACGAGAGGACCCAACAAAGGTTTGAACCTGAAGTTTAATATTATCAGTCCAACAATCTAACTTTTGAGCTATCTAGTGTCCTAACCATCAATAAAGAGATCTTACCTGCAAGCTTTTTTTCACACCTATGTACTGATTGATTAAGCAAGGGGTGGGCCCAGACAGATTTACCTGTCATCATTAGCCATGTCTTGTGCATGTGGAACATGCAAATCATGGTTACAATTGGCTCCTATGAAATCTTAACGACAGATAGACCTAGCACAGGCGCAGACAAACAACTGGCGCCGGGTGTATAGGACTAAGCTACAGTAAGGTGAGGCAGGAGAGGGGGTGTCTCTCTCGCTGGCGACTATGGGTAAAAGGCTAGGCTACCTGTCCACAAATTGTTTCTACACAGTGAAAAGGAGGGGCAAGGCGTGCTTGTTTGAAGATGCCAACAGTTGTGTAAAGCACTTGATTGAAATTTAAGATCTGTGAATGTCATGAAAGTCACGTCTGCCAAATTTCTTATGAGAAGAACATTTTTTTCTCTAATTTTGGGCTGTTTATTCGAAAAACATGTGTTATAACTTCAAACTAGTTTGACGAAAATGTAGAAATATGAAGGGGATAAAGAGAGAATCAGAAGGAGAAAACGGATGAGTTTGAGGAATTTGTGATTTCCAGAGATCCGTGTTCGACCTTATAGTGTTCTACTGTATAGCAAAAATCCACATAAAAATATTTCATATAAGCCATTATTCCATTGCATAAAGGTGAGCACAGTTTATTGTTTACAAATCCAATAATTTGTGGTAGCAAAACAGCATGCTGTCTAAATTGATTAACATATGAAAATGTGCAAATACAGTTTGAATCATAAAATTAAATTTTCAATTTAAAAAATCTGTGTCAAGACATTCTTGATTTAGAAATAGGAACATGTGAATCTGCTTCATCTTGTATACTCCAGGGAGTCAATTCCACCACATCTGATCCTAATTGCCAAAATGGAGAGAAGGGAAAAAGAAATACAATAATGTTACATGTGTTGTATAGAATGAAAGAATGTTAATATCTTGTTATAAAGACTTAGACATTTTTATTCAATCATGATGTGTAGAGTAAAAATGATTGCAAGTAAAAAAGTACAGTATATTGGTACTTCGAATCCAACAATCTTGGACTTAAAGCAAACATTGCATTAACCATCAGAGAAAAATTCCTGCTATTTCCTCCTTCTTTCGCTCTCTTGCATCAAAGTTCAACTTGTCTAATCTTAGACCCATCCTGGGTCCATCAAACCACAAGGCAAGCAGACTCTAAAATGCTTTTCTACTTATAAATCAGGTTGAAATTCGATCAAAAGGTGCACTGTTGGCTATCAAGAAGTACTTGTTGTCTATAAGTATATCCCTGGCGGAAGATAGACTACAGGTACATTATGCCATGTAAAAGAAGTAGTGTAGAGCGAATTATGGACACCCACGGAGAAAATGAATCGAGAGGGGGAAGAGAGCAAGGGGTGGCAGCCAAGAAATAGCCCACACATGGGAGAAAATCATATGAGATCTCAAAGAGCCAAAGCCGCAGGAACTTGAACAGTGTGTGAGAAATATAAAAAGTGTCAGTGGCGTAATTTGTATAATAGTGTACAAAACCAAACAGCCAAGCATCTCTGATTACCCTTGCCTTCCTTGCCCCCCCCTGCATACCAACGCAAAATTTTAACTTTATAGACATTTGACTAGGTTATAATCTTCCGCCAGGGATATACTTATAGACAACAAGTACTTCTTGATAGCCAACAGTGCACCTTTTGATCGAATTTCAACTAGATTTATAAGTAGAAAAGCACCACCTGGACTGTCGGAATCGAACAAGAAAGGAAAGGGTGGAATAGAGGGATGTCTGTTGATAGACTGGATTTGTTTGTAAGAACGTTTCCAACACTGTGTGAGTGACAAGCTTGTAGATTCTAGATCCAAGTCTTGTTTCATTTACTGAAGAACATAGGTTGTGAAAACATCCCACTCAGTTCTCAGTACTCACTTACGAATCATAATTTTTACTTTGAAACACATGGCATCTTTAACTTCAAGTCCAGTCACTGGTGTTAAGAGAAAATATCTACCATTTGAGATTAAATAAAAAATAATTGAGGAAGTAGAAAAAGGCAACTGAAACAAGAATGACATCTGCAGAGATAATGGCATTCGAAAAAGTTCACTATCAACTTTCCTGAAAGATAGAAGATCTGAACAGTCCTTGTGCAAGAGTCTTCAAATCAAAATTGATTATGCATATCAACATTTGATGATATTGTTCATATGGTTCAACAGCTGGGAGTGACAGCGTGCCTCTGGGCCAATTTGGCTAGAAAAAGCAAAGGAGTTGGCCCGCATTTTAAACATGTGGATCAGCCAATTAGCAGCAGAAAGCTAAATAGGGTTAAATTGAGATAAGGGTTTGTGTTTGAGTTGAAAGTAAAGAAGCTGTATCTGTAAATAGCTTTGACACATCAGAATGGGACAAACAATGAGAGTCCATATTGAAAGATTATCAGCCCTGCCACATCTTTAACGTGGAACAGATTGGACTGTTTTATAAATGTCTGCCAAACTGATCGTTAATTTTCATTGGCATTTCAAGGTGAAACTTACATAGGACAAAAAGTACTTTGCACAGCCCACATGGATGGGAGCAAGAAACTGCCTCATTTTTTCAATTGGAAAATTTCAGACGCCAAAATGTTTCAATGAATTACTATCCTCTAGTTGACTTCAGAGGATGGATGACTAACTCAAGGTACAAAGGATGTCAGTGGCTTAGTTCATTATTTTGCCTCCCTCACAGATCCAACTCTAGAAGTAAGTATTGATGACTATATGAACGTACAAACTGCAATGCTGTTTTCCAAGCTCTGGAACAAGTACTGCAGAGTGAGAATACAACATTAAGCAAAGTATAGCAGCAAGAAACTGCTATTGAAAATTTAGTCCAAGAGCCTGTCACTGCTCCCCCCCCCCTCCCCTAAAAAAAAAGAAAAAATTGACAAAATACCCTTTTAGCTAACAAATTGTAGAATTAGACCTAAAACAGTCATAAGAAACCCTCTTAACTAAAGCAATGTGGTGTTAGACCTAAAACAGTGGTAAGCCACAAGCCGGGAGTACCAGGGTTGCAGGCTTCCCTGAAACATATGTGAAATTAATTGTTGGTGCAGTAGGCTTTATAAATAAAAATTCACATGCAATCAAGGGAGGTGATTATTTAATAATGTTGACTTTTTTCTTCCTGCCTGCCTACCGCTTTCCCCCTAACAGCCCCCCCCCCCCCCCTCCCCCCCTTCCTTTTCACTCCCCCTTTTAAAAATGACTAAACTTGTTCTCTGAGTTCAAGGTATACTGTGGCATGTTTTGCACCAAGAATTGGTTCATTGTTTCAAAATTTGCATTAATTTTCATTTTAACAGATCTTACCATCAGATCCCACTCGTGCTTTTAATGTAGAATTGAATGTTGTCATGGTATCAGCAAATTGTTGACGTTCTCTGCCCTATAAAACAACATTATATAATGGTGAGATTGATTTAATTGGATTTTTCAGAGTGAAGGTAGGAATTACTCAGATAACATAATTATGTATTCAAACAGTTTAACAAAGAGTCCATACATGTTTAATTTTGATAGGTGCAATTTACTAATTACTTAAAATATATTTTAGTCATAACTAAAAAAAAATTCAGTGCACTATCCTTGTATCAAATTTTTAATACTTCACAGGATTAAATGCAGCAAATATAAAATGTAACTCATTTAATTTCAAAATTTTTAAACATAAAAAAGAAGATGATATACAGTGGTTATTTAGTGTGAGCAAAATTCATGTTACTGTTTATGCAAGATTATAATAAAATAAGGATTAACAAAAAACACACACACACACACACACAAAAAAGCCATCCAAGCTAGTATTTTTTTTCAAGACTACAAGTAATTGAGGTAAATAACCTTTCCAGAACGCAGATCACAAATGGCAGAGAGAATCTGCCTCCTTGAGTCACAATGTGAAATACCCAGCTCTTTGAGATCATCATCAGTCAATGTTAAAAATGCTTCCATGTCAACCTAAAGAGAATGCTTTATCCATAAACAGCTTACAAAAAGTTAACTGATGAAAAACATAAACATCAAGTAGTATGAATAAGTGAACTCTTTTTGTTTGCTGATACACCAAACAAGGATAATAAAGATGTTGAAATATTTATATGACGATCTTTAGTAATTTCATTAAGTTTCAACATAGTATTATTCTTCATGCATCAAGAAATTCACTGAATAAGGTGACAAGAGGTGAAGAAAAAAGAATGTTATCTGATGAAAAGTAGATGAGAACTAGAAAATCTAGACCTTGGACAAGCCTTATGAAAAACCTTTTGTTTTAGTTGATTGCAACCTAACAGGTTTTTTTGTATTTGTTTGATATGGATATAATCTTTACACACCTAGGTAGCAAATGCCTTAGGCTTCTCTATTTTTATTACCTGTGACTGATTATATTTTCATTCCATTTTATTCTGACTGCTCCTTCATTCCTCTATAAATTTTCAAAACGCAAGCTTTATCTGATTTTTTTTGCTACTTTTCTATGTAAATGAATGAGGAATCAATAGCTAGATTGATCCACATAGAGAAAAAAATGTTTACCTCCTGTTCCTCAAAAATAGGGTTGTATTTCTCTAATGACAGTTTCTTCATAATGTTTGCAAGTTCATCTGAAACATGAATTATATCACCAACATTGCATAAAAATCATAATATAAATGACTTTCTTTACTACGAAGAAGCATGTTTTACTACTACTACACTGATTGACTGATATTATCCTTATTTATCATTATCAAAAACATTGTCAATTACATTTACTTTTCCATGATGAGAAATCTGGATTTATAAAGAATGAAATAAATGGGACAATAGTTAACTCATGCTATGTGTTAATAAAAATCATTTTTTGCCTAGGTCTTCAAGGCTGCAATTGCTATAGGCATAACTTCAAATTTATTTCTTTTTCACTAAAGGAAATGAACTTTAAAGTCCACAAATTCTAGCTGAGAAGTATCTCTAAAACTCTAAACATTGTTTTGGATTAGATCTAGACAATTTGAAGATCACTTTGGGCACAACACCGTTTTCTCGGTTTATTATTGGCACATCCAGCTAGATCTGCCCAGATATAAAATTTAGACATAATCAGACTCAACATGTTTGATCTGTTTTGATAAGTTAAACTTATCTCATATTGCTGTTTTTAAACCCATGACTAGTGATCTACTTGCAGTGATTGTTCAGGTTCATTTTGTCAAATTACTGTTGCTAGATACTGTAAAGACATTTTTATTTACATTCAAAATAACAACATAATAGTCTATAGACACATCCAAAAAATATTACACTTCACACTCAAATATGCAGAAAAGCAGTAATAATAAATATGACATTTAAACATAAAAAATCTAGATTTATTAAAGATGACACATTGATCTGTGTCGAAATTAAATTAAAATATCACAGATAATATTAATAATGTTTTCAAAACTTCAGCTTCCATATAAATTGAAATAAAATCATGGCACCCGAGTTCCTGTGTTAATGTGAACAGCCAAAAATTAAAGTATAAAATGTGTGAAACCCATGGGATTTGCAATATAAGGTTATGCTATCTGCAGTTAAAAAAAAGTCTTTAGTGATTCAGTGCAGTAAGACATTAACTAATGTCAATACCTTGTTCACTTTTGCAATTGCAAGTCAACCAACAATGACAATACATATTTGTGCTTTTGGACACAGATCCTTTCAAGTGCAGTATTCATTCAACAAATGAATAAACCAAAACGTAGAGCTGTTTCTTTCTTGAAAGACTCTAGCCCCATTAATTTCTCACAAAAAGGAGTCTTCATCTTCAAAACTGCTTTTTGTTTTATAGCAAAGTTATCATCATCAGGTACCTTGCTTCATGGCGTTGGCAATCATATCCTTCCAAACTCCTCGATCCTTGTTTGCAGAAATTATAGATGTCTATGTCCATCCATACAGCAAGACTGTCCATCTTTTGCGCTCTCTGTCTCCCCCTGCCTCATCCGCCTTCTATTTTTCCCATAGTGACAAGTTGTTCGAAATCTTCCATTCTCATTATCTAACCAATGTGGGCAGCCTGTTGTTATTTATTGGATTATTCTATTGACCAACAACCTTATTTCTCCTGCTTCTTCCATTACATCTACATTTGTTTTTTTGCTGTCCATGGTATTCTTAACATTCTCCTCTAAAACCATATCTCCACTGCTTCTATTTTCTCTTTGCCTCATGGCCACTAACATATTTTTGTTTGTTAACAGAGTCCACATTCTTTGAAATATTAATTTTGCCTGTCCAATTCTTGCATTTACTTCTGAGTGACCTGTGCCATCTTGTGTGAAGAGAGTAACCAAATATTTAAAAGATTGTTGTTGCTTTAGTTTAGTTCCATCAATAAAAATTTTGCATTCTTGATTTGTCTTATAATTAATAATTATCACTTCTGTTTTCTTGCTATTTAAATCTAGTATTTCTTTTCAATTTCATTCTTGACAACATTCAGCAAATTTTAAAGATCTCTCTTATTTCTGCTGTCAGTACTAAGTCGTCTTCATAAGTTAGAATATTGATTGTCTTTCCACCTATTTTAAATCCTTGCATGACTTCTAGCTCTCGTAGAGTTGTTGCACTGAACAGGACTGGTGAAAGGACACATCCTTCCCATACCCTTAATTTAATTTCTTGAAACGTAAAAGTTTCATTCTATATTTTAACTGCCACTCTTTGTTCCCAGGATATGTGTTTATTACGCAAAGGTCTTTTCCATATACATGTAAATTCTAGAGTTGGTATAACTGATTTAAGATAAATGCATCTCTTTATTCTGGAAATCTTGAAATTTTGCTCGCGTAATACCTCAACAAGTTAAAAAAAAAATCACAATAAGGTTTTTCAATTACACTCTTTGCAACTCCGCAAATGAAGTAAAAGTACGAGAATTATTTTGCTTTGTAGTAGTTTTACATTGTCTAATATGCCATGAGTGTCTTTTAGTTGTATAAGGAGATGGTGCTTTATTAGATGCACAGATGAGACATATTAACACAGAAGAAAAAGGGAAGTAAGAATGAGTGAGTGAGTGATTGAGTGAGGGAGAGATAGATAGAGAGAGAGAGAGGGGGGGGGGGAGAGAGAGAGATAAGGAGTGGAGTGGAGGAGAAGAGGAGAAGGTTGAGGGAAAAGAGGACTAAGTAAGGGGAGATATACACACAGGCACAGAAAAATATATATGACAGTGGAACAGAGAGAAAAATAGAGAAAAAGAACAAAACAAAGAGAGAGATGCATAAGAGAAAACTTTTACCATCTGCACCTCCTCTTTCCTGAAGACTATCCAGAGTTTGGGGCATGTCCTCAATAGACTGTGAAAATAGAATAAAATAAGGAATATTAAATGACACTTATGATAGTTTAAAAAAGTAATATGGGAAACTTTTCAGTTAGGCACTGTTAATGCCATACATCTATTCTTAAAGTTTCAAATTCCCCCACGTTCTCAAAAGTTTTCAAAGATTAAAATAATGATTAGACCTGCCTAATATGAATTCCAGAAACAAGTATGTTTTAGATTTAAACAAATGCTTTGTTTTTTCTTTTCCTACAAAATTTCTCAATCAAATTAAATTAATCCAGTCTAACGGGATATTTTTCATTATCACTGTTTCTGAATTATTCTTATCTGCATATTTTTTCTTGCTTGAGAAAGGAAGTAGTTTAATAGAATAACTATTAAATGCAGTATCGACCTATAGAAAATAGTAACAGGAACAGTAATTGCATCAGTAATAGTATTATGAAATGTAGGTTGTGGACAACTCTTTTATATGGAAACTGAATAATCCTGAAACAACAGGTAATAAATAAGATATGATGTCATCCTAAACATTTGCATTTAATGAAAAAAAAATTGATTAAAAAACAGTTCAAACATTTTGCAACATGTTTATTTATAATTACAAATTAAAATAACAAGACCAAAGTTATTAATATGAATCACAGATACTTTTTCATCTAGCCTTCAGATCAGTAACTTAATTCTAGAGTATGCCATGAGTAGCAGCAGCAGCAGCAGCAGCAACAGCAGTAGGAGTAGTAGTAGTAGCAGCAGTAGCTGTAGCAGTAGCAGCAGCAGCAGCAGCAGCAGCGACAGCAGCAGCAGCGACAGCAGCAGCAGCAGCAGTAGCAGTAGCAGTAGCAGTAGTAGTAGTAGTAGTAGTAGTAGTAGTAGTAGTAGTAGTAGTAGTAGTAGTAGGATTGAAGCACCATAAAAAAAAGGTAAAATGAAAAAAAGAATTATATATATATATATATAAATATGCAGAAAGTTATATATAGAAAGATCTACCCAAAAAAAGGGGGGGAAAATTAAATAAATAAATGCTGTGGAAATACACACACACACACACAAAAGAAATATATTTGTATACAAATATATTTATATTTATTTATATATATATATATATAATTTTTTTTTCTTGCTTTTTTACAATTTTTACTTCAAATTTATATATGTGAATATCCTTGTGTGGTTTGTTGTTCTTGTTTTTGTGTCTGACTAAGGCGTAAAGCTGAAAGCTCACGTGTTTTGTATTATTTTGTACCTTTTGGAGCTGCACTCTACCTATTTTTGTCTTTTTTACGGTGCTTCACAGTTATTCACAAAGCTCCACTGCGACATTCTACTTAATTGTTTATTATTAGCAGCAGCAGCAGTAGTAGTAGTAGTAGTAGTAGTAATTACATCAGGGAAAGACAATTCCTGTAGCTACATATCAACCTACTTTTCCTGGTGTGGGTGACGGTGAAGGAGTGAGAGTAGAAGTAGTGCTTCCTTTGGAGGAAGTGCTTCTACCCCGTGAGGACCTCTGAGGTGTGATGGAGGAGCTACCACTTGTTGAGCTGTTTGGAGATGTTGTGTTGGATATGGTGCGGAATGCTGATGGCACAGCTGATGATTTCCTTCAACACAAGACATATAATTACATGAGGTCTGATACTGATACTACAAAAAGAAAGGATCATAATCTGTATTTAACACCTTCAAGTGAGAAGAAATCTATATTGTATACAAGGCTTTACTATTTCACTCTACCTGTCTATCCATAAAACGTACATATACTTTTTGAAAAGTAAATACAAACCATTATCATTGGTGAGACAATGTACATATTCTTTTACTTTCCTTGATAAATTTTCATGTGAGAATACAAACATACTTCATTCGCAAATCTTAATAAAATACATGAACTAGGAAACAGTTGTGTAGAGGAACTGAATTTAAAATTCTCTCCTTAAAAGTATCCACATGGAAAACTGAAGAATTCAGTACTTTCACTAGAAGAGGTTCAAATAATTATTGTAACATGATTTAACGAATATAAATGGAAAAAGATCCGGTTTGCTACATAAATGCTCAGTGCAGGTTGCAATCACAAAATTTCTTTATCATGCAAAATCTTTAAATTGTTTCATTTCCCTGTATGATAAATTAGTGACTAGAAATATGATTATCTATTTTCATCTAGTCCTTCTTTTGCTTGGCAGCTCTGTGAAGCACAAATATGTCACCCTGCTTAGGTCTATCTAACAGACATGCCAACCTAAATTTTTTCTAACAGTAATCTCAATTTTTAGTCATAAGATAATAAACAATTGTTAAGCCTTAAAGTTAGCAGGTCTGTGACATTATCATGTTCCTATTTTGACTATCGAACACAAATTAATGTAACAGATCCAATGCAAATCTCAAATTTATCAAACCAGAAAAAGTATGCTGATTTGTATATATATGTGTATATATAAATATATATATATATGATGACTTAACTGATCAAAGTGATTTGTAAAAGTTTCTATTTTGTTCCCAAATTTCAAATAAAGTGGTTTTGTGAGTGTTGTAAATGATACTATAACATAAAAAAGTATCCTATCTTATCAGCCCTACCCTTGGATTAGTGGAAAGCCAACATCCACATCATATATGAGTCTTGGGAAACTTTGGTGATATTATATCAACTAGATATTTTTTTTACAAGTTCCAATAATAGGAATGCATATAATAATCTGGTTTTGAGTCAAATACATCTTGTCTCAATAATTAGATCCAGGGAAACTATAATGTCTCTAACAGCTATCTCCAAATAAAATTAACATATACCTTAAAAAATTCTCTTGAAAGCTGTATTTGAAGACTCACCTTTTATGTAGAGAATTATATTTAAAAAATAAGTTGTTTTTCTTTCTTTCCGTCTTTTTTTTTTTTTTTCAAAATGTATTTTTCATGATTCTTTTAACTATTAAAGCTCTGCTTATTGAGCAAATGATTTGCAATCTTCAATGTATGACTGCAACACTAATATACGAGAAAAAAAGCCTGGGAACATAATTTGTAACATTTTCTTTGTTTTACAGTCATATACCTTTAACTTTAAATAAACTTCTAAATAATCAAATCCTTTGAAAGTAAAAATTCAAAACCTTATTCATAAAGGTTTTCTCTATCAATTTGTAGAATATCATGTGATTCTAACTAGAAATACAAAAGGAATGTTGTATTAAAAATATTGCAACAAAGTCAAATAAATTGTATCATTTCGTGACCTAATCCACACCATCCTTAAAACAGTAAATTTTACAAATTATCATGGACTTAATACATCACAAAAAATATTAATGAATCTTGGGATATTTAAAATCTAAGTCAAATATCTAAGCCTCCAGTCAGATTTCATTGTATCCCCTCCGAGTAAACAATAGTAGTCATGGCTTTTAAATTCAGGATTATAAAATTAATTATGTCTTAGGTAATTTAGAATAAGAATAATATTAGAGATGAAGATTTGTAATCAATTGATTATTATTAGCTTTCACAACTTTAATCAAATTTCAACTAGTTTACCATTTGGAGTTTTAGGTATATTTAGACTTCACCCGTATTCACAGCATGACATATAAATATTGCCAACTCAGCAAAAGTTACAGGCTTCTTTTCATAGATTGTGTATAGTGCATTCAATATATGGCATTTTTACAGCTCAAAACAAACAAATTTAACAAATTTTTTTCTCTCACCTTGGCATAAATAACCTTGAAGGTGTTTGATGTGAGTAAAAAGGTGCAAATCTTGAGGTAGGAATGTTAGGGTTTGGAACAAACAATGGCCCTTGAGGAAGATCTTGGGAATGAGAGGGTACAAAAAAATGCATTCAGTGAACTATAATATAAAGAAGTTGTCCTTCTCTTAAGAAATTCAAATGAATGTATGTTCTATCTATCAAAAAATGTTATTGCTGATCATTTTGGGCAAAGATATTTTTATCTTCATAAAAATTTTTTCCTTGCAGCAAGCTGATTAGTAAATTAAATCACTTACAGTTGGATCTAAATCATCATAGAAACTGAAACAAGTTAATCTCCATCAAGAGCAAGCAAATAAATAGACAATAAAAATTTTTTATTGTCTCTTCACCTGTGGACCCTCTTGAGTCATTTGGACGTGACTTTCCCAGAGCTGCATACTTTCTGTGTGCAGCCATTTTAGTGTGCAGGGCTGTTATGTTGCTGCTTCCTCCAGATGAGTCTGGACTATTTGTGTCATTGCTATGATTGTTATGGTTGTTGTAGTTAATGGAAGAGGCTGAAGCAGAAGATGGAGCCACCTGCCCACCTGAAACCCTCTCCAGCTTGTCAGAGAGCAAGCTCTGCATCTTAATTTGTTGCCTTATGGCTCCACTGGACCTCTGGAAATATGACAAATATTTGCACTTATTGTCTCTATCACAAAGAAATGTGTTTGATAATAAATTAGTTTTCAACTTTTAATTCTCTCATTCTAAGTAAGCTGACTTTCAACAACTGTTTTCAAAAATAAGGAATCGCTAATATTTGGTTCAAAAGAATTTTGAAACCAAATATGTATCTGAGGTAAAAACCTGTGAGCCCATAAAGTCTAAGAAGTCAGCGACACTTCTGCAACATCTCTCCAAAAGATTTTCTTTTCCGCTGGCAATGATCCAATACTACTTTTGTTTATTATGGGAAGCATCTGCACTATTTTATGCAAAATAAACCATGGTTTAACTACGTTGTCTGTTAATTATAATCACTTATCTTAATTTCAATAAATTCTAAATAGTGGAAAAAAGAAAAGTTTTGATTTCATTGGCAGCAATTCAATTAAGTATTAATAATAAAAAAAGGCTGATAATTTATCCTGCCCCTTGTCTCATCTTGCAAATGTCTATTTTCTTTTTTACTTGTATAACGAAAGGTCTAGACCTTGCAGTCCTACCAGTGCTCTTTCATGGGGATCATTTATAACATTTTTTTTTTAAAATAACCAAACTTGTCTCTTTCAGAAACAAATAACAGATCTAGCATTAACTACCTATCCTTTCAGTGTGTTATTGATCTTAATATGACATTAGGCTGCATAGGCCTATTGATATTGTTCTAAACTTTCTAAAGACAATGATGTTTCCTATGTTCCACTGAGAAAGATAAACTATGTACTTGGCCTAAATATTGCAGCTGGTAGAGTAATTAGTGCTGATACTGTACAGAATATTATTGTAAAGTATAGTGTTGAATGCTGAGCCAAGGTTTTACCAGACACCCCCACCCCTAAAAAAAATTATAATACTTTAAAATCTTAATCTGATTGATAAGATTCTTGTATTTTTTTTAAATCCTTTTTTTATGAAAGAAACAAATTTTCTTTTTAATCTGCAAAAAGATAAAAAAGAGAGATGGTGAAAAATGTGAGAGCCTTGTTTGTCTAGGTTCGCCAACAGTGATGGGAAAAAAAAAGAGAAAAGCTACAGAAAAATTTAGCTGTTGATAATGTCAAATGGCAAAAAAAGATTTTCAGAAGAGATATCAGTCAATATTGCCTCTTTAAGCTTCGATCAAAATTAGATCTAAGCCCTGACTTGAGATTGATTTTGTAAGTGTGCTGGACTTATAATAACATTTAAATATTAATAATTTTGTCGCAAGCAAAGGAAACAGACATGGTTTCACTCAATCAAGAATAGGTTTCAACACTAACAGAAATGACCAAGGAGAAGTAAGAGGGTCAGAACAAAAGAAAGCCTTGCTTGAACTGGCTAGGCTAATCTCTGCAACTAAAATGGAACCAAATGCGCACTGAAGTTGTACAGTATTTCTAATCCAATAATTCAATGTTATGATGCAAAAAAAAAAAAAACCTAGTGCCTTAATTTGATAAGAATTGACTGAACCAACCTCTTAACTTCGTCCAACAATAAATTTGTATCATTCTCTACATGCTTTGCCATGATGGCGGTAAAAAAACCACACCTAGTACTCAAAGTTAGATCTGTCCTTACAAAAATTTTCCAGAATATTGGCATAATGAGTTTTGTTGAAAGAGAAGCAGATTTTGAGGTCTTACGTGAAAATGCAAATGCCAAGTGTTATGCCCCACTGCTAGATTACTTTCATCATGGATGCCTAGTTACGACATCTTACATTACTTTAGTTTAGTGATATTAGATCTAACTTCATCTCTTTCTTGATCGATTCTTTGATAACCAACACATGACACCATTCTCAATTCACAAAGGTTTTTTTGTTCATCGCAGCATCTTCATCCTTTTCTGACTAATGTGCCGCCAGAGAGGACACTGATTGTTGCCTATCTTGTACAAATACAATTTCTTTAAAGTTATTTAATTAATAAACAAAACAATAAATCTGCCAGCAACATCCTCCGGTTGGCCTCAATTTACCAACATGACAGCCTCAGCATGCAATCATACAACCATGCTTTAAGGAATTTAAGTAAGCGCATTTTTCTCAGTTGTAATACAAGATAAGTTTCTTTTTATATTTTAGAATTCTTTCCATAGATTTCTGATTTTTGAAAGGATACAAGGTTTCAGTATACAGCTCATGAGCAAAAACACACAAAAGACAGAGTTTTCTCACATATGAATCATCCACATTTTTGAAAGCCCGAAAATTTGATGCAAGTCGATGTGTGTGGTCTGAATTATCCAGAGCAAAGCTTGGAGTAGGCAGGAAAGGTGGGATTACTGGTTTCAAAGTCTCTGATGACATTGTGGAGTGCGGGGACTTGATGTCCTGAGAAATGTAAAACACTTTATTCTATCAGTTTCTGATAGTACCAAAAATAGGATAATACCATAACATAAAAAAAAGAAGTATCATTAGTTCTTTCAAAGAAGTGTAGAAAAACAATAACAGTTACCATGACCTAGAGTTAGAACAATTTAAAACAAACATTCAGACATGAAGGCAAATGTGAAGGGACGGTTAAATGATGATGGAGAATCCTGCATTTCTAAACCATTAAGACCGAAAAGAACGATTGCCTTCAATACAAAAAAAAATTTTTTTAAAGGCAAATAAGCAGGCAAAATTGCATGAGTATATGTTGTCAGTAAGTTTGAAAACACCCTTCATGTAGTTTCATGTACCCTTCTACCAAAACTAAGGAGTAGATCATAAATTGAAAAGACTTAGATTACAATGTTATTTTTAGTACCCTAAGTTTTCCTGTACTTCATGACACAAGAATGACCAAACAGAGCATAAGCAGATAAAAAGTGACATACTTCCTAATTCAACACTTTCGCCAGTTTAACATGAGAGGAGAGTGGTACTTATAGACATAAACTTCTTAACAAACCTATAAAGTTGGTGACCTAAGGTTTTAATTGAAGTTTAATGTATCAAAATTAAAAATAAGGAACAATGAAACAAAATAATTTTTTTTTTTAAATTAGGTATTATCCTAATGAACTCCTCTTCCATGTTCTGCCAAGTGCGATGTAAGATACAAAGGTTAACGTTAGGAGTTATTTTTAGATCAGACACTGTCTACGACAGGTTTTCATGCATTGTATATTCTTGTTATTCTTGTTTCTTGGCTCTTGTCCTCAATTTAGGGGATCCCCAAGAAAGCCATGTTACACTAATTACAGCTTACAAACTAAAAATTGGAACTAAAATCTAGATTTTATTTAGATCTATTCAAATTCAAAAATATATTTGAACAATCAATATATACAAGAAAACGTACTACATCTCAGTATTTGTAGAAATGTAAGTAGCTCGACAGGAAATTTAGGAAAATATACATATTGTGCAATCTTGATTTTGATTTTTGGCCTTAAGTATTGAAAAAGGTCCAAGGAAGCTAAACTTATTAGGTGAATCTTGAATATGTGAGTTTGCACGCCAATTTATACCATTATCAATTAGCTCTAATAAAATACAGAAAGTTTGCATTTATGGACAGATATTTTTAAGTGTAAATTGTCATTTCCACTTTTAAAAGAATGACTCATGGCCTTTAAATCTTTCCCTAAAAGATGAATAGATGAAAGATTTTTTTTTTTTTTTTGGGGGGGGGTAGGGGGGGGTGTCGATAATTTGTAAACATTTAGTAGTCTATTTGTATGAAACATACATTTCCATTTCAGCTATACTGTGATTATGAAAAAAGTCTCTCATGTGCACCTAATTTGGTCTACTAGAAACCAGGCACATACCGTATTCGCTCCAATAGTAGCGCCGGGCGCGTGAAAATGAAGAGGGGAGGTGCGTCTAATGGAATGTTTTAGATGACTTTCTTCAAAGACAAAGTGCCGCCGTTTCCGCCGTCGCCCGCCCGCCCCCCCCCCCCCCCCACCCCCTCTAGTTAGTTTTAGAGTGCCATGGTTGGGTGTCATTCGAGTCCGATGACTACAAGGACTGCAATAGTCCAGGACATTAACCTCAGACGCCTTTGACATCCCCAATTTGAGATGACAATTGCAGTACCATAGTCATTCATTGTTTACATGTGTTGTCTGTTGTTATCATCAGATCTATCGCTTAATAAATGTTTTGAGTTTGAGTTTAATAAGAATCTTTTGCTCTCGAAAGTGGTGTTTTTAAAGTGTTGCTTGGATGGGAAAGGGGGGGGGGGGCGTTTATTAGAGATGGCGCTACTAATGGAGGTAATACGGTACGTTAAAAAATAATGCTGATTACGATAAAAATATATATTCTTTCTTTATATAATCTGTCTCAGGATAGGATTCAATAATATTATTTTAGGAGTAACTGAATCAAAGTTACATATAGCAAGAACTGCTTACTACAATCTCCAGAACATTACTCAATTAAATTAATACTGAGCCAGGACAGTAAAATTTGGTAATAAGGACTCTTGTTTAAAACTAATTAACACAACTTTTAAAAATTCTTCTCACTAAAGTATACAAAGAGGCACTCTGCTTGGTTTCTAGCAGCATTGTGTCATAACTGGTCATTGTCAGGCTTGTTTGGTCAATACCAACCAAGTTCTTCCTCTCTATCCGGGCTGTCTGGACATTTCAAGGAAAGAGAATGAGTAAAATATGTTATTGAGCATGTCTTATTCTTAAAAGTCTGAAGTCTAAAATTGATGCCAACGTTAATTTGTATTTCAAATTCTTATTAGGATTTGAAGAATTTAAATTTTAGTTTAAAAACATATCATTTAAAGCAATGCACTAGAAATAAAATTAAGAAAAAGAAGAGAGGTAACTGTGATCGTCTCACCTGTATCTGCGGTGAGGTAGAGGTTTTGAAGGTAAGGTCTGGAACTGAAGTTGATGTCTCTAAGTTTAGAGGGGTCAATCTGTTTGTTGTAAAAGTTCGACCAAGCTTGAGATTACGAAATCTGTTAGACATACGATTCCACCATCCCTGTGAGAAAAAGAAAGTTCTTTTACTCAATACAGATTACCAGTTAGTTCTATTCATGCCTTGAAGTCCAATTAATGGCTAGATGTTTGAAATCTTTTAATCACTTAAACTGGGAACAACCTATTTCCAATGACTGGATGCTTGAAATATGTTGATTACTTGGACTAATACAACTTATATATAATAGAAGGATGCTTGAAATCTTCTAATAAAGTGAAGTAAGAATAACTTATAATGGCTGGATGCTTGAAATATGTTGGTTACTTGGACTAGGTAAACTTATTTATAATAGCTGGAAGCTTGAAATCTGATAATTACTGGAACTAAGAAACACTCATTTATAATGACTGGTATGCTTGAAATGTGTAAATGGCTTGAAGTTAAAACAACTTTTTTATCTTCCTGGATGCTTGAAATATGTTAATCACTTGAACTAGGAACAATTTATTTATAAATGGTCTTACAAATATAATTAAGAGCGGATGTAAAATTAGACAGATTTTTGTTATACACATGGCCACTCTTTTCTTGTAAATTATCAAAATGAGTGGCATGAAAAGTCCATTTTTATATATTCACCTATGCAATGGTATTACAGGTAAAAGTTTCGAAGTTAAAAAAAAACTATCAAAGAAACATAACAGTTGGAAAAAGTCCCAAAACTTAATAGCAACATAAAAATTCAGATAAGCAACAATTTCCTTTCTTCCGGCAATGTAGAATTCTAACAGTCATTATACCCTCTTTATTTTGTTTTTCAGAATCAATTCTCAACCTGACCACCTTGTGCGCGACTCTCATATGATCATATGATCTTACATATTATTACACCGAAATTCAGACTTGATGCTTTTGCTAAATTTAATCAACCAACCAGCTTCAGCATTCAAACTATTTATAGCCATATGTCATTTTCCACAATGACTGTGCCCATGGACAGCAAACCATAATGAATGTCAAAGATCTTTTCCAATATGAAACAGTCTGTCTTCAATGGATGTAGCTAAAAAATGTCAACATCTGTTCGGAGCTGATTTCAATGATTTCGATGATGAAGAGACTTCAAATGTTAAATATCAAGACAATGAACTAAACAATGAGGACAATAGATTTAGATTTAATCCTAGATCTTGCGTTTCATATGACCAGAGTGATAGATCTAGAACTCCTACATCTAGAACTAATGGACGTGGTCCTACTGAAAAGAGAGATGCTAATTTTACACCTCTTAAGGCAAGGGTTCAAGAAGTTAAAATGTTGTGAACATTCAATCAGAACAGGGAAAATTAATTTTGTAGGTTTTGCAACATTTAAGATCAGACTCACAATTAAAAAAACGAAGGTGAAAAAAAAATGTCATTCTGAAAATAGACATTTTGCATTTTTTACGAGAATATGTTTGAAATTTCCTTTCTACAACTTGTGATTTTACCTTCATCTTTCCCCATTTTTACATGCTTATGTAAATTTTAAAAGTCATAACGCCAACATTTTAATTTTATCTAACTTACCTTTAGACCATTTTTGGGGTTTTCACTTTCCATGCTGAAATTGATAATTTTAAATTTTCATAATGATAAAATAATTTATTGATTTTCATTCTCACATGATCACTCATGTCTGATGACAAAGGCAATAAAATGTTCTTATTCTCATTCAAGTGACTTTCTTTATAGTTAAGAACTTTGAACTGAAAATGTTTAAAACAAATTTCTAACAATATTTGGTGTTTAAAAATCTACCAATTCCATCAGTGTCGTAAATTTCAACAATGTTGATCTCAAGCTCTGATCTAGATTTAGATTCTGAATTTAATCATAAATGAGACTAGCAATTTCCTAGGAAATAAGATTGTCATTTCATTTCAGAACAGGTATCATGCAAATATGATCTTAATCTAGAATTCAAAGTTTCCAAATTTTATACATTTTAGATAAAAAGAAATAAAATCATTCTGATTTATGATCAATGATGCAACAGTTTTTTTTTTACCACTCTGGAAAAGTGTCTAGCTAGTGTGAACAGGCTTCTTAAATGGATGGAACTTAGAGCTGCAGAGGAAGTCATTAGAGGTATTAAAGTGCAGAGGAAGTAAAGAACTGCAAGTCACAAAAGAAAAAAAAAACTTTCATATTTAAAAGCTCTAACCTTTTCCCAAAATAATCCATAAAATAAAAAAAAAAATAATACTAAGGTCAATAAATTTAACTTTCATAATTCATGGCTAATGACTGTGCAACTTCAAACATTTTGTTAAGTATTGTAAATGAAGAAAAAAATTGGGTTGCTCTAAATTACCTTTATTGAACACTTTTTTACATTCAAGGTGAGTCAAAATCTCTTAGGGTGGGATGACTTTACATTGCACACAATGAATAATAAAGAATAATTTAAAGAACTTCTACAATATTTTCACAGATAAATGATTTACAGTCTTTCATCACCGATGCTGAAACAAGGAAGCACAAATCCCAGATCTGCCAAATCTGCCCTCAATTTGAGGAATCTACATTCCAAGCTTATAAAGGTACCAGTCTCTAGTAGTCAGTTGAAGACCATCTAAAAATGTCCAACTTAATAGACTTTGAAGGACTGACAAAGTGCAGTCAATGAGGCTGAATGCAGAAGAAATACAAGAAGCAAAATTTTATGAAAAGGAAGACCTTAAAGAAAACATTGCTCTCATAGCTCAAATTTTGAACTATTTTTTTTCTAATGTGAATTGTTACCTGAAGAACTGCACTTAAGACAGAATAAAGGCAAATGTCAACAAAGTGTGCAATAAATCAGAATAAATTTAATCAAGTCAAAGTTAAAAAAAATTAAATATCTAATTTTTACCTTATGTCAGTATTCAGAGGAGTGGTAGAATCAGTACTGGGCTTGCTAGAGCGACTTTTTTTGCTTTTGTCCACTTTATTTACATGCATGGCTTTGGCTGCAAGTTGCCTCAGAAGCTCTGTATCTACATCATCTGGTTGGTGAAATTGAATGATTTAAAAAATTGTCCAGTTTTTTGGGTTTTTTTTGCCCTTTAATTTAAATTTTGTCCTTTTGACGGATTCTTAAACATGAAAAATATGACTAAAAATACAATTAACAAATTCTGATACAATTACAATACAGAGATTAGGCCTCTTACCAAATCTAGTCTTCTGGAGATAAGCGAGGTTAAAAGTGGCAGGAGCAAAATATTATAAAATATTAAAAATATTGGCCTTGCAATTATAAATTATTAAGTAAATGAGAAAAGAAAAAAGAAAGAAAAAGAGAACTACAAGCAATAAAAAAATTTCTACACCCTTGGTGATGTCGATACCTGCTGGAATAACTAGGTGAACACAAAGATACAAGTTTTACTTTTTTCTCACCATTCTTGTATACTTGAATGTTACACTTAACCCCTTTGCTGCCCCCTGTGGTAAGACCCTGTGCCTATACCCAAGAGATTTCTCGGAGTTATGATATGGTTCTTTTTAGTGAGTAAAATGAGACAATACTGTTTTAAAAGGTTTTAACATTTCTAGGATAGTTTCCCTTGCTAGGGACTTCCATTTTTGTTGAAAAGGCCCTAGCTATGTACATTTTAGCCTTCTTTGAAGTCCATATGATAGACAGCTTCACAGGATATGTTAGAAGTATTAAATTATGATGATAATGGTGATGAAGATTTCTATGCTAATGGACATAATACTGCAGATGATTTAGATCTAGATCGCTTCAATGTGCGACAAGTTCTAAGAGACTATCAAGATGACCGGACCCATTCAGAGTTAGACCTAGATCTAGATCTAGCAGTAGTGATTAAAAAAATTTCTTTCATTGCAATTATAAAAAAAAATATGGGCTGATAGGGCATTATTTCAAGAGTATGCATGCAAATTTTCAGGAATTTCCGAGTAAAAAAAAGGTTATATCTAAAACTAAATTGCTTATCTTATACAGCAATTTACTCCTTGGCATAGGGAATAAAAGAGGAGCAACAGTTTCTACTCAGTGAATGGGAGAGGTAGGATATGTTTTTTTTTGTTTTTTTTTTGAAGAAAAGCAACAGCTGTAAAGGACACTTGATTGAAATTTAAGATCTGTCAATGTGACGAAAGACTTTTTAAACTAAATGTCTGTCAAATTTCTTAAGACAAAAACTTTTCTTTTATTTCATCGAGGACTAGTTGTTCAAAGAATATTTCTTATAACTTTGAACTAGTTCAACAAAAAGGTAAAAATAACAGGAAATAAAGAGAGAATCAGAAAGGGAAAACGGATGAGTTCAAGAAAGTTGTGATTTTGAGGGATCCATGTTCTATCTATTTGTGTTCTACTGTAGAGAATTCTTTTCCATTACTATTGAGAGTCCACTGTGTGCATATATGGATGAGCATTTGATGCAAAGCCATATAACTCTTAAACCTTATCACTAGCTTATCTTGGAAAAGCTGCATATATTGCAATTTCTCAGGAGAGACTAAAAAGTGATTTGACACAATCAAACAGGGAGCACTTGTTTTTTTTAATCCTTTTTTTTTATTATTATTTTTATATTTTATTCTCGAAGCCACAATAACAACAATTATTCATTATAGCTTTTTGTGTACTCTAGATCTGCTTTGATTGAATTGTTGGTTTATTAACTCTTTGTGTCTGGCTCGCCACACTGTGTGGCAGGTAAAAAGTACCATTTTTATGGCTTGCCACACAGTGTGGCCCACAGACTAACATATTCTAATCCAATCCTTATTCAGTAAAAGCCAACCCAACTTATGGAAACTGGATGTTGACACCTTTGGCTTTCATTTTGGAGATTTTTTTTAGTTATGAGAGAAAAATTAGTCTTTTTAAGCAGTTTTTCTTTTTTTGCATTGTTTATATAATATCCTTGCTAGCCTATTGTTGTCAACAGTTGATCCTGATAAACATGGAGAATAGGCCTCAGCGCTATAAAAGTTCTAAAGTACAAAAACCAAGCAAAAAATGGATAGATTATAATGAATCCAGCTAAAATCTTGAACTCGTTCTTATTTAGACCCAAATGATAGTGAAAACTGATTCTGAAGGTCTAGATGTAGACCTATACGTGTGAAAGAAGATGGATGAAAAGACAAAAACAAATTGCATACCAAATTGAAATAAACTTGTGATTTTATCATGACTGTAAAGCCCTTTTAAAGCTCTTTATTTTTATGTGTTTTGTGCGAATTGAAAAATTTTTAACAAGGCCATGGTGCAAAACGTATCAACTATAGATGCAGGTCTAAATTTGGACCTGAAATTAACTCCATAAAAACCGGACTTTGCCTTCGTATTCTAAGATTCAGATGCACTTTAATATAGTTATTCATATTCATCACAGCTACTGACACATTCCATTTTCAGTTGCCCATTGTCCAAAAGTGGGTACACACTCAGCTCCCTCAAATCTGAACCAATCTGAAGTCTGCCACAAAAATCACACAAACTATTCATAGGAAAACAGACTGTTAATGGAAAAACATGTATACAATTGAGATTATCAAAATACTAATTGAACTTAGCAAGAAATCAAGTGGCTTATGGATTAAGAAGTAAATAGAAATAAGATGCTTAAAGAGTGTAGACATCTTATGCCTGTGACATAGATGTGTGTGTGTGTGTGTGCATCTGTTTGAGACAAAATAAAGCTCACCAATGAGAGATGCCATGTCAAAGGCAGTGCATCCATTCTTTGCTTGTAAAGTCACATCAGCACCGATAGATAACAAAAACATTGCAACATTCTTTTTACTGAGGAAAAAAGTAAATTTACTATCAGTTAATGTTAATTTTTATATCAATAAATTGATAAATAAAAAAGTCAACATGGTAATTGGTATAAGACTTTGACAGAAGATTGAGCAGACAACAAAGAAGTTCCTTGTTCAATCTCTGGCCAGGACAAGGTTCCATCTAACTAGCCTATCCTTGGCTTGAATAAAATATGCAGTCTCTCAGTATAATATCTTTTAAGAAACTTAAAGGGTGGGGGGAATGCACCCTGAAAATGCCTTATCCCTGTTCTCTGATAGGTGCGACCCTGCTAAATTAATTTCTCCATAGATTAGAAGCTTTTATAGATTTTTCTATACTGACAAGAAAAGGATAATAATTGATTCTGCATCAGTCTTTTCATTGAACTTCGAAAAAAAAAAATTGTAATTTGTTACGATCAAAATTTCCTATTACTTTCCTATTTACCAAATGATTGTATTGATATGTTGCACAGAAACGCCGCACTGTAAAGTCTATAAATAATCAGAACAATTTTTTTTTTTTGATTTTTTTTTGTCTATAAAAAAAATTGTTCGATAAAAACTAGAAAAGATTTCACTTTTTTTTTCCAATTTTCCAATTAACTTTTTCTAGAAAAGGATCAAAATTATTGAAAAAATCACTCTAATGATTTAAAGACAAGGATCTCCAGAGTTTGTATAATGTATACTGTCTGAGCCTTAGTGGTTAAAAAAAAATAATGTAAAATCCAAGATGGTTGCCGTTTTCATAGCAATCAATTGTTAAATATAAAAGGAAGCATATTCACTGAAGTCAAGTCATGCACTATAATTATGTATGTGCATTTTTAAGTTCGTAGAATTGATGCTATCTGATTTAGGTCTCAGGTGATGCTATTGACTAAATGTCATGAATTTAACTTGGTAGATCAGGTTTTAGACAAATAATGCCAGGGTCCCCAGCAGGTATTGAATACGTTTCTTCTGAATAGACATAGCAGTAGAACTAAGGAAGAGAGGAAATTAGAGACTCAACAGAATTCAAATCAAACTTCATAGTTAAGTTCGTGTGAGTATTCAACTCTAACTACCTTAAAGCAAAAGAGGACATAACATTGGCTTTCTTGTTAGCACAGCTTTCAGACCAATGAAGCTGTTTTGAGATGAGACCATTTCATCATGTGCGAGTTACCATTGTTTCAATGAGTCGAAATTTAACCTTGGCCAAAAACCACATTAGCCAAAACAGCCTTATTGTAATCCTGGATACTTTCCATGTACTCTGCTGGGTCCAGCTAGCAGTGTGCAGAATAACATCAACAGGAGATTTTTTTTTCCTCTGGCATTTATGGTTAAGGCAGCTCTGGTAAAGTGAAGTTTGAAGCCCAAAGTGTCAATATAAATATAAGTATTGTGTGGGGCATCCAAATTAGTAGAGATAGTCTTTTACATAAGGCAAAATATAGTCTCTGATCATTTGAGTAGGTTGAGAAAGTAATTGCCTGTATGTAAGTGCAATCTCAATGTTTAGGAAAGAGCGTGCCTATCTACGTGTTTGCTAGTTTGCTGGTTTGAAAAGTTAGTGAACCTTCTCTAATTTTGTAAGTATGACCTAGTTTATTTATATGCAGATTAGTTATCAACTTGGAGGTTGCATTGTCATCATAATCCCTAGATTATGTGGGCAGAGCTGTCAATGCTCTGTTATTAAGTTAAAAATTTTAAAGTGTATAGCACGGGTTGCAGGGTATATTGTGAATTTGGGGCATGAAGTGTTTGCATAGTGGGAGGTGTTAGTATATATTGTAGACATGAAGCAGACCATGAGAGAATTTTGGACTATGATGAACTGGTGTTTTGCATGTCGGTAGATTGCTGCTATAGAAAGTTCTGAAGCTTGAAGCTTTGCTAGTTGCGGCCTCAGGGAGACAGCCCTGTCAAGCATGGCATTTTGCAACTTCAGAAATCTATGTTCCCAGCTTCAGCTTGAAGAACACTTTAGTAGCTGGTGTGGGCAGAATGGCTGGATGTTACTTGCTCGGTTTGAATGCCATCATCTGCCTGCAACATGGTTGCTTTGTGTAACCTGTAATGGTTCTGGACATTGTGCAAGGGAACCTCGTGTTGCTCTGTGTGAGCTTGGAGCTGCAATGCCAGGCGGAACTGTGTGTTGCCCTGTGTGAGCATGGAGCTCTGTTGTGAGCAAAGTCATTATTCAGTGTGTGGGCAGTCACTGAAACCTTGCCATGTCTATCTGCGCTCTTTACCGTGTGTCACTGCTCTCAGGCAACATATCTGCTTGCAGACACCTTGTGCACATACCTGGGAGGCTGTTCCCCATTGCATTCTTTCTGAACTCATTTCATCATCTCCAACAACTGCAGGATTCAGATTCTCGACAGATCTCCCAAGTTACATATCATCATCAGCATTTAAAAAAACCCGGGCCCTCATCATCGCAGTGAATTAAGTTATTTAACTTTCTTATAATTGGTAGGTTGTAACGTTAGGCTGAATTTCCATTTTGGCTCAATAACTTTAAATTCTTATTCTTTTTGGCATTTGCATATTATACTCTCCATTGCTGCTAAGAATCATCCTGTTTTTTCCTGATTTTAATTATCTGTTCTTTGTTTGTCTTCAAATCAACATACCATTTCTCCCATGGCAAAGTTGGTTTATAAATCTGTAACTTTAAGTTTTTCAGTTCTATTCATCAAAGACCAATATAGTTTGACCTCTTTGACCCATTACAAGCAGCATTAAAACACATAAATTATACTTATTTGCCACATCAATATCTACTTAACTGGTGACCATGTCTTGAAAAGGAAGCACTAGATCAAGATTCCATTAAGTCCATTAAAAATGACTTTAAGGGGGTCCCTGATGGACATGACTTGTATCACAGAGAGAGACCCTATTTAATCAAGCAGACTAAATCTCTTTTTATTGCAAAACACAATCCATATGGCTGAGATAGTTGCGTAACTTTATTAAGCATTGGTTCATGAAGGTTGCTTGGTCTGAGAAGCTGTCATAAATTGATATGGGTATAGTCATTAAACAACGGTATTGCTGTAACTGTGCAAGCATTTTTGTGAGCTGAGCTTGTGACAGCCACACATGAACAACAAAACCGCACCAACTTTCCTCCATTTCTATTTTGCAGGAAATTGAGATCCGTCTGAAGCAAAAGTGCTGACTGTCAAAGTTCAAAGGCCACTGCATCAATATTTATTTTGATTGTTAGTTTATACTAGAAGAGAAAGGATGCAAGGCATTAAAACCGATTCAAATCTCATCTATGCACAGTGGATACAGCACCAGCTTTGTTTTCCTGGCAAGGGAACTGATAAAAGCCACACATTGTAGTCTGTTGCCTATATTTCAAAATGAACAGTTACATCTAAGTTTTGCCATGATGTCGCTTTTCTTAATTTGATCCACAGTCCATCAATAGATTAACTACAATATACTCTTGAATGTTCTGATCTCTTTGAGTATTAACATAATAATTATCTGCAATTTTTACCCTAAATCACACAGGTGTTGATCTATTCTAATTCTCACATAACAATATCACCATCATCTTATTATCCAATTAAACCAGATTTTTCCATAACTTGTAGTTTCTTGCAAAACAGAGAAGCAAATATGCAATCTTGATAAATTGCAACAAGAAATAATTTCTGCCAACTTGCAGACATTTCTTCTAAGAACTATATCCTATTTCTGATGTCTGTAACTATTTTTATCTTGCGTGAAGAAAATTGCCATTTCACATGGTTAAAAGGAGAGAAACTAGAAAATTTACACACTCGTTTAAACACAAATCAGGAAACCTAATAGACTCATAACTCAATTGTCAGGCATTTCTAGTAGTTGCCCACTACAATAAATGTACTATTGTTATGTGAGATGAAGGTAATTAATACTTTGCTCTCTTAGTTTTGTCAAGACAAATTACTGACATTTTGAACAGATTCTAAGAGAATAGTGGAGTTTCTGGACAAGCTCATTGAGATCATAAATATTGTTTCAAGAGAAATTTGAAATACTCTTTTATTCTGGGTGTACTAAAATGTTAAAATACACATCTTGATGTCAATGCTGTCAAAGTAGTAATTTGTACTTACAGAGAATCCATTTTGAGATGTGATTAAGAATTTAATAATTTGAAAGTCAGTGTCACTCTATGAGAGCCATATTCTTTGATGAGATCAGCCTACTAGAAGTAAATTACCCCTATCTGCGTTGTAGAGCGAGGTAATTATTTTGTTATAAACCAACTTTATAACTTTATATCTACTGCTACTATTCTTTATTCTTTTCCTGTCAGTAAATGAAGATGAACTTACCCCTGTTTTTATGTTATCACAGAACCATAGATAAGAAGAGATGTTGCTCCGCACATCTCAAAATTCATCATTATCCTCTACACAACAACTGTCCAACATATTTCTCCTAGCCACTTACAAAATATCTAGATGTGAACTTACTGAACTCACAACTCAACTATCACTGTTCAAAGTACAAGTAGTAGGCAGGTTTAGAAAAGTCAAAGGAAGCGAGAGGTGAAAGAAGGGAGATGGTTGTAACCATGGAAAGATACATTTTGACCTTCCCCAAATCAAGTCCAAAAACAGTTCCTTTAAAGTGCTGTCTACACTATTACATAATTCCCCATAAAACTGTGTTGATGAGATAAATCATATCATGGAAGTCTTTAAATATATTTTAGGATCCAGAGCTGCTTTGGTCTTCCCCCTGATTAAGTAGCCCATTGTTTTCAATAAATCGAAATAATTTTTTTTTCTCTTTTCAGCCATGGACCTGAATGTCCATCATTGCCTACATTTTGATGTCCAGATTTAAAAGCTAACATCAGAAGATTGAAACATTCACAAGCTTTGGTTGAGAAAGTGTAGTAAGCTTAACAACAGGGAGAGCTGCATTTGGTACAGCTGAGTTGAAATTTTTGCCTTTCAAACATTGTTCAAAAGTAAGTCTGTAATGTCCACATAACTTCATTAGAGACTGCTGTGAGAGGCAGAGCTGTTTCTGCCTTTTTCCTGATAGGTAAACTTCTGGGTGAGCATGCTGGTCTTGCTTGAAGTTATTGCTGCATAAACCACAGGTGGCTCAGAGTAATAAATTTATGAGAGATATATCTTCTTAAAAGTAAGAAACACAGATTGATTCTGAGAGCAGAATAATACATCCATTTTATAGAAAATTGCTGCTGAGGTCTCTGCGCTATCTCTTTTCTAAAACCTGGGTTAGCTGGATTGTCCAGATTATCTCCCATCTCAATGTAAATCTAAAAAGTTGCAGTCAATACAAAAAAAAAACCTAAAATGTCTTCAAAGCTAAATACAGATCTTCAGAATGCACCAAAAGCTGCAGACAAAGAAAAGTTTTGTGTTACATTCATGCCTAATTTAAAAGGTTATAGATTCAACGAAGATTTACCTAGTATTTAAATATAAAAATAAAAAGAAACGAGCAAAAAATAGTTGTACAATTATTGGAATGAAACTAGTTATTTTATGTAAACGCTTACCCATGGTATGTAGCCTGCATGAGTGCTGTCCATCCACTGATAAGATCCTGCTTGTTCACATCACAACCCTTCATTACCAGCAGCTCAGCAATATCCAGACGACCAGTCATGGCTGCAAACATTAGTGGTGTAGCTCCATCTTGGGGTGAGTGGGCATCTCGCTGGCTTGGATCTTGCTCTAATATTTCTAATATTCTTTGGATGTCACCTTAGAAAAAGGAAAACTCTATAGAAGTACAGTCATTGAACTTGAATTTAAAAAAAAAAAAATGCAAAAAAAAAGCACTATTTTTCCTCTCTAAGGCTGATATTTTTGTGAAGCTATGGCCCTTTATGTTTCTTTTGCCTGCTAAAATGAAAAGGATTTAAGAAAAGTAGAACAACCTTCAAAGCAGTATTTGCAGTTATTTTGTAAAGATACATTGTACTCAAGACTGCCAATTATGAATTTTGAAAATTTTCTTTATGTTTATGAAATATCAACACTGTATTCATTATGTCAATATAATCTAGTAACAACAAAACTTACCGTCCTTAGATGCCTCAATAATGTCAGGTTTTCTGTCATCAGGAGCTGTGTTGATATGATAGAGGAACAAAATCTTTTACACTTCAAAGAAGATAATTTTACAATATTTCATGGTGTATTTAGAAAAGTTTTAGTATCAAATCAAGATCAACAGGGCATGTGCAGATAATCCTTCAGACTCAGAGTATTGGATGAATTGAAGAAGGATGGGTAGGTAGATTGAGGAAAACAAACAACATAACCTGATGAACAAGTTTAAAGTTGGAAGAAAACCTTCATAAATTGAAAAAAGAGGAGAATGAAGAAAAGTAATTGCCCTATTTTCCTTAGTTATTCAAAAGTTATCTAGACTAAAGTAAAGAGATCTATTTATACACCTAACAACCCCTTGAGATTCAATGAAGATGTTAAAACTTACTTAATGAAGATAATTTCATTTCACAGAAACAAACTGCACAAATTCTTACACACCATCTTTTATAGACCAAGATAATATCAATGGTCTATTATGCAGGAGAAGCTCTTAAGTTGGTCCAAAATTTATGTCTGAGGCATTTAAGAAGCAACCCCAATAAAAGTCTATATTTTATCAATTTTCTGCTGAGGGCCAAATTTTTGCTTTGCTATACGACGTACACATGATGATGTCAGGAAATTTGTTAAAATTCCTTTTTATTCTGTTAGATTTTGTATAAAATACCATTGACTGGAGTATTTAGTAGATTTTGTTTTCTCATAACTTCCCCAGTCTTTGCCTTCTGAATAATTTGCAAATGGTAGATAACTATTGCAGGTAAGACATAGAAGTGTTGAGTCCTGATATACTGGTTGCCTTTTTGTCTGAATGAATTTGCATAATTATATGATTTCTGAAGGTAAGACTTACATGTCTTGGGTTTATTCGTTGTCTTTCTGTCAAGATATCCCCTGACTTCTCGCTTATCCCTAATTGTTGCTATCTCAAGTGCAGTCTTCCCACACACGTTAGTCATGTTGGGATCACCCCCCTTCTCGATAATGATTTGTGCTGTCGTCATGTGCCCATTCAGTGCAGCAATCATAAGAGGTGTCAACCCAGATGATGGAGTGTAGAAGTTGACATCACATCCTTAAAATTGTTATCAGTTGCATAGAAAGAAATTGTTCAACATTTGTAGGCATCCAGAAGATATTTGATGAACGTTTCAAATAGGGCTACAAAAAAAAATCAACTACATTTTTAGCATAACTAATTGTATTTCTCACATTCATTGAGAGGAAATGGTAATTTTAAAACTTAGCATTATTACAGAGGTCAGTATGAATTGTTAACCAGTGATAACCACTTGATTCTGATGTCTTTTCTTTCTACAAAAATAAGGGCTTATTGCAGATGGGGCATTACTACTCCTACAAGTTTATTGTTCATAATTCTTCTTACAACTGTTGCGGGAACATTTTAAGCAAAAAGTACAAATAACATATGAACCTACAGGCAAATTTCGTTTTTTTTTTTTCTCAGGTGCATGAATATAAAACCAAAGGGAAAATTTAGATTTTTCAGTCAAAGCAATACTGAAGAAACAGTTTTGAATTTCCACAATTTTTTTCCTGTCACCTCTTTATTCACTAAATGACTAAAACGACACTAAGTTGCACCATGTGATTAAATTCCGAGTCATGAACATATTTTGTATTCCAAATTAATTATTCCCAAAAGAATATGAAGATAATACCAACCTCTATCAAGCAATACTCGCAAAACCGCATCATGACCACACTGTGCAGCAGCTAACATGGGCAAAAACTCACATCCATCACCTCCAGCCATTAAACCATTTGGATCAAGACCCAACTCAATAAGCAGCCTTACTGTTTGAAGGTGACCACCCTTGGCAGCCAGAGTTAGGGCACTAGATCCATACCGAGTTCTTGCATGCAAGTCTGCCTGATGTTGGCTCAAAAGGCCAACAATGGAGTTGTGTCCATACCTTTTATTTAAAAAAAAAATTTAAAGAGAAAGAAAATCAAGAAATTCATAATAGGATAAAAATATACTACAGAACGTCTTAAACCTTCCTTCTACACAGGACATACATGTGGGTTTTACTACTGAGGATAACCTGCCTTTGGGAAATCATAAAAATGTAAGGCTCCAAGCTGCATGCTGCAGCACTCATACTGTCATGGTTCACTGGCAAGCCTATTTGAAAGTAATTCTTTTCTAAACAGCCCATCTCAGTTACTCAACAGAATTTATATATCTAAACCAATAACAGACCTGCCAACCTTCAGAAAATGGAATCAGGGACACCCTACTGCGGACGTGTCTAATGCTGCGGCAAAAACTACTGCATAGGTGGTCTAAGCAAACAGAACATATATAATTTAACTAAAAATTTGTATTCTAATAAATGTTGCTAGAAAATTATAGGCATTCATACAAAAGAAAAAGATAGTTTTTTTCAACGTTTTTCCCCAATATTGAAATTTAACTAAAAATTTGTATTCTAATAAATGTTGCTAGGAAATTATAGGCATTCATACAAAAGAAAAATAAGGAGATAGAAAAAGATTCCCCAATATTGAAATCCGGGACTGTCCCAGTTAATCAGGTCTGCAATAATATAATCCATTGAACAATGCTAGACAGTGGTGATTCTACCACATGGCCCTTGTTTTTCCTCTTTATTTACCACCACCCCATCCCCACTTTCCACTCTCAACGCAGAGTCCTGACAAAGATTGAAATGACCACAGCGCCCAGAGAGTGTGTGTTTATGTGTGTGCGCACGTGTGAAAAGTGTCAGGCCTCTGCCTTTACTTTGGTGATTTTTTATGTGCTGTCACTTGTGTCCAATGGTTTGCGACAATTAGTATGTCAAGCACTTAATAAGCCTTTTGGGCAGACCTCGTACTTTGATATGATTTCCTTCTTTCTCCTTTACTATCTCTCAGTATCATCCCTCTTTAATTTCTTTGCTTACTTATAATGTTAACCCCCATATTTAGTTGTATGTGTCTAGTGTCACAGTCTTTTCAACAAAAGGATTACACTTTGACACTAGAGGCTTCAGCTTAGATGGAAGACTGAACAAGGCTAAAAAGTATGCTTGCACTAAATGAGATTTGCCCCCCGCTCTATCCTCACCCCTCCACCACTCAATTAATTAATCTGTTTTACTTGCAATGCAAATTGAATCTTTAATCAAAAGAATTGCTGATAAATATTGTTAATTGAAAATATTGTATCTTATCAACCCCTCTCTCTCCTCAAAGCCAGTATCCCTATCACTGTTTATTTCCTAAACACATGAAAACCATGAAGCAGATATAACGAAATGACGTCAAGATAGCAAAAATAAATGCAGCTCATGACTTGTTTTGGCAATGAGAGTGTATCTAGAAGCTTTTTGTAAACAACAGTACACAGAGTACAAACATCGCTATTCAGCTCTGCACCATGCCCAGCACAGTTTTCCTCCCTATCTGTAGGTAGGAGCCAAGTAAATGGCGATAAAATTACAAGAACCAGAGTGTTTCTCTGATTCAACTAAAAAGTATCAGCCTATAAGACATAGTGCTTTATAATTGTGAAACTATATGTAGAACAGAAAACCCGGTGTAGATGCTATAACAAACATTCAAGTATTGGCCCTATCATTTAGCAAAAAAATTATTTAAGATTCATTATGCATGCAGCCATTTTCTTATTAAAATGCTCATTAGTTATCTATCTTTGATGAGCAGTTATTTCATAATGTGAAGCCAAATGACAATACATAAAGAGATCCAACTGTAACAGGAAGTAGCTGGATTGATAAAATAGCAAAGGCCCGTGGCCAACTTATAACAGGAAAGCAATATTTTTCAAACAATCAAAATTAAATATGCTGAGACAGTCATATAATCTTTACAAACATATTGCAATTCACCTTGCTGCTTGTAGCAATGGTGTCCAGCCAAACAAATTAGCCTTGTCTAATCCAGCCCCACGCATAATGAGTAGACGCACTACTTGTTCATTGCCATTTGCAGCTGCCACCTGCATGAGAAAAAAATTTTTTTTCAATAGTGATACATTGAGCAAGCTGAAATATTTATTTTGCAGGTTTTGAAAAGAAAAAGTTTTATAGCAGCATAACAAAATAAGACTTTTGTGCCAAACATATTTCCTGTATAACTATAAGAAACTTTACAATAAATAATGCAGAACCACTGATGTGGACAAGTGGAGCTAGAGAGGGAAAGATCTAAATATTAAAAATATTGAAGTTCTAGAAATTACTGCAAAGAAATCAGCACCAATTCTAAACTTTGTGAACATGTGCTTGTTTAATCTGTTGTGACCTGTGCGAAGACAGAAAACTAGGGTTTGCCCCATAAGATTATGGAAGGCATCATCTTTAGAGAATCTTGGGTCTTTTTCAAGCCACCTTTGGTGAACTGCTGCCTTTATTTGTGTTTTGGCTTCTTTCAGAGACATTTTTAATTTGGTTTGGTTCATAGAGCTTCTATCTTTGGCAAGACTGTCTGTTCGTTGCCCTCTGGCAGTGATTCAGAATCCACTGTAGAGCAATCTTGGCTGAAATGTTTGCCTCCTCTTCCAGCAGTTGGCTGACCTTTGGGAAATACTGGTGCTTTAGGTTATTTAGTGCTGAGAAACGATTTAGCATCTGAGAGAAGAACAAATTTTGTAGCTTTTGTATTTGGTAGAGACTTTAGATGGTTAAGTGCTACGGTTTTGGCCTCTGCTTCAGCCTTGTAGTTTGAGCAACAGTACCTGTAGGGAAAGTTTGTGATGTTGTAGAGCCCTTGAACTATTATATGAAGAACCCTTTCCCAACATTTTTGACTGCATCATTTGCTGATCCATCTGTGTATAGTCTGACCCATTCTTGCTTTGGGTAATATTTAGCTATTGTAATGCAAGCTATTTTTTTTTTTTTTCTAATATCTGCTGTGTTCATGGATAACTTGGATTCTGTGCCATTAATTGTTTCTAGAATATCAATTTGGTGTTTCCTTTTCTAGGCAGGCCACGGACTAAAGTCACTTGTTCTGTCTGTTTCTGTGGACAAGTATCCACAAATTTTCTGAGGGCTTTAACATTGAGTGTGAAACTTTCCCTTGGTTTAAAGAGGTGTTCAGTCATTTGAATATTGGAAGCGTGGGTAGCATTTCTCCTCTTGCAAAAGGCTTTATAGTCTCTTTTGTCTTCTTTGGACTAAATGGCCTTTCAAGGTTTCCATTTTCAGCATGGGGGTCATTTCATGCCTCCTGTCATTAATCTGAGGTTTTGATGTTGCACTATTTTAACCTTTTGAAGATTGCTTGAAGCTGTCTGATCCTAAGAGCTGATTCCATACTCAAGGACTTGTCTAACATATCACTGGTAAGTTTTATTGAGTATGCTGTTGTTGCCATCCCAGTTTAAATAGTCGATTTTTAAAGTTCTCGCTCAAGCAGCCAACTAGAATATGCAAATGCATGATGAAATTTTTGTTCAAAACTCAAAGAAAAATGTGATCAATATCCTCTGAATGTAATTCATTTTAATCTTTAAGAAAACCAGACTATTATTTAACAGTTAGTAACTCTTTGTATAGAGGCCATGCCCGGACTGATATGTGGTTCTAACATCCTCCTAGATAAGATATTTATGAATGACTTAGAGTTTGATTTTGGCAGGATTCTTAAAAGCAAGACATTTATCTAAACATTCATAGGGGATCATTACACATAAAACAGATATGATTTTAACATAATGCTATGTGAAAAAAGAATCCCTCAGAACTCTTTAACAAGCAAACCTGCAGAGGGGTGTTTTCTTCGTCATCTAGTAAGCAGTCAACTTCACATCCTTGCTCTAAGAGGGCTTGAACACAATCAGTGTCCCCTTGCTCAAAGGCACAATACAACTGCCTATTCCTTTCCATGAGAAGTCATATATGCAACTGTATCTGCACCTCTAAAATTTTATGGAAGGTGGTCAAATGACAGTCTTGGTCTGGGAACAGCAACCATTCATAACATTCATTATTCTCCCTCTTACAGAGCATTGTTATTTAATTTTTCTTCTAAAAATCATAAGTGCTTTTTAAGATCAAATATGAAATCATACAAGAAAGGAAACATCAACAATAGAAGAAAAAAGTTTTAAATGAAGTGAAAAGAGAAAATAAAAAGGGAACTTGGATAGGTGTAAGGTTCATGAGAAAAAGAGATTTGATCGAAAAGATTATTTAAGTATTGGAAAGACATTACATGAGGCCAATCATTTTTCTTTCAAACAACTGCATATAATATTAGCAGGATTAACAATGTGCCTACTTTTCTCCAAACCATTCAGCTATGATTCAAAATTCAGTTTGAATACTCATTTTGCTCTTTAATGTTTGTTGCTCAAATCAATAAAAATTCAAAGGGGTGAAAAACCCTCTAAATCGAACAACCAAATAACATGAATGGAATGATAAATGTCTAAAGACACTTTGTGATAAATACAGCACACACCATTAATTAATTAATTACATGACTTTTTCAAGATTTTTCTTAATACTTTGAGGTTTTACTTCATCAAAAGATCTTAGGACTTTAAGGATGAAGCTTAAAAATTCTCTCTATTTTGTTTTTGTTTCTCGACCTGAATACTTAAATTGCAGATATCAGCACTTCAGCAAATGCAGATTTTGAATCTAGATATTTGCACAAGTAAATCAATGTAAAAGGACTGTGAAGAAAGCTGTGCTAATTTGTCCAAAATTTTTAAGGTTTTTTTTTATTTTCATTTTGCCTTTCTCATAAAGATTTTGCCTTGCTTTTTATCATGTAAAAAAAGCTCTAGTGAAAGCCACTATCACAGTCTTGTATATATGTACCGAAATCTGGCTGAGAGCATTCAGGAGGGGGGAGGGCTGTAACTTTGGGCAACAATAACGGCTAAAAAAGAAGAAACACTTCAAATGAATGAAAATATTTTGTCCTTGTCAAGACATTAACATGGTGAAACTGAAAGATGAAGATGGGGAATGTAATTCAAATACTTATTAGGAGGTGATCATTTCGATCGAGAGCTGCTCAACAACAGTCCCTTATGAACTTGAACAGCTCTTAAGGTCAACTACTTTGTACAAAAGGATTATCCATTGTGCTCTTTGGAAATAAAAAACATTTTAAGCCATGTATGCTCTATCAATGTAAACCAGAAATATATGTAATTTATCATCACGCTCATTCCCTAAATGCCTAACCCTTTTTTTCCTGTTTTCAGTTATGAAAAACCTTTTTTGCTCCATGTAAAACAAATGTATTATTAGTCATATTAATTTAAATTGTTCGAATATTTAGTAAACAAAACCTATTGGGGCTCAAAATGAAGGAATCAATCTGTAGTATAAAAATACTGTATTAACAAAAAATCACCAAAAATTGAGGTAGGCATATTTAATTGAATGAGCATGCAATTTTCAGGCTCAAAGAATAAGTAGGAAAAATTGTGATTTCCATATTTTTTGAAAGCCCAACCAATTCCCTGAATAAAACAGTTGAGATTTTTAGAACATATTATTATTTGGTTGAGATATGATCCAAAACAACACAGGCTGGGGAATAAGAAACTGAGAAAAACATGTTTAAAATTAGGGCAAGTTTTCATGTTGGGTTGCAGTTATCTTCATATAAACACCATAAAGCATATTTAAAGTTTTTTTTGGGCTTTGACACTTTTTGACAAGATAGAAAATGGTTGACGTATATATACAAGATTAAGAAGCTAAAAAGTGGGAAACCTTGAAAAACTGTTTTTATGTTTGAAGCCCAATAGCTCAAAACAGTAATTTCCAAAATGAGTCTGAAAATCCCCTGCCATCTCACATTTCGTACACATTCCAGGATTAATAGAGGATAAATTGATTAACCTTTCCCGATAAAGTTTAAAGCCAAAGTTCTACTTTTGCAAAGTGGATTAACTTGGTTATCAAGACTGTCTTGTTTGTTTTGTTTAAGTGGATTAACTTGGTTATCAAGACTGTCTTTATTTGTTTTGCATATGTCCAAGCTACTTTTTGTAAACTAAGAACACACTGCTACAACAATTTTAAGGCATTTATTTCAAATGGGCTACATAATCAATAGATATAATTGGTTTATTGATTGAAAAGACTTGCAAGCCCAACCCACATAAATGATGATCTTAGGATTTCTAAAACACAGGAATCCACTATAGATCATTTCTTAGAATCAACAGGGTTCCAACCCAAGTTAGATCTAGTCGATCTAGAGTCTAGATCTATGAAGTCTATGCTGCACATTTTTATGTGAATGTATGAGACTCCTATAAACAATGAATGTAACTTCTAGACTTTATTTCCTAATCAAGAATTTACAAAGATCAGATCTAGATATATTTGAAAATTAATTTATAAAATAATTCCTACTTTAATAGAAGATATCTGGATCTAGACATAAAAACCAATTTAAAGTAATTTCTACTTTTTAATACTAAAAAAGAAATGAATCTGAGATGTTTTTGCGCTCTCTAATACCCTTTTAATTCTAAAGGCTAAATGTAGACTCTATTCAGTATTAATGCAGATATCGGCATCTGATGCTTTAAAATTGTACTTTTCTCAATGAATTTGATATGCTGAACATGAATATGAAGGCTTTATTTGTTGCAAATAAATACTTTTCAAGATGTAAGCATTTTTGTCTTCAAGTTTTGATTTGGTGAGAAACATTCAATTGTGAAGCCAAACGTGAGTTGGGCCAATATCTGCATTTAAACCCTCTTTTATCTAGCTCTAGATCTGGTAAATTTGCAGATATCGGCTCAGCTTTAAAATAGACTACACAGAGACAAGTGAATGCTTCCCGACGAAATCGAAACTTGTAGCTTGATGGAATTTTGGAGCAACACAAAAATGCTTATATCTTGAAAAGTAGGCCTATTTAATTGCAACGAATAAAACCTTCATATTCAGGTATTACCGCAGTGTTGTGGTCCCGGTTGGATGTAAATAAATCACTCCAAATCAGATTGTTACTGCTTATTAAAAATAGCCAAAACAAGTTCAATATTTTGTAAGGAAATGCCTCTACCAAAGAAGTTGACCTCAGATTTTTGTCAGATTTATAATAATTTGATTAGATCAGTGCCTTCATTTTAATATGCAGTGAAAATCTGGCCTGTTAATTGTCAACATGGAACTGGGACCACAACACTGCTGTATTACCCATATTCGTGTTGAGCAAATCAAATTCATTAAGAAAATAAATTATACAATTTTAAAGCTTAGGACAAGTTGGGCCGATAACTGCAATCTAGATCTAGTCTAGATCTAGATCTAGATTTTCTAGATCTGAGCTCAAAAACATCTCAGATTAATTTTTTTCTTCTCACAAATTTGTTCGAATTATGCCAGACCAAGATCTTGTCACCGAGGAGTTTTCATAGAATCATGAGGATCTAGACATAAATCTAAGTGTAGCTAATAAGCAGATCTAGTCTGAGGACAACGGTACAGTTGCTTCTTACGCCATATTGTTTCTTGAAAATCCTGTTGACAGGTTGTGCACAGTGCCTTCCCCTTGGAAGGAATATCGGTAGGCCTAACCAAAATACAAAATTCTTCAAGCTGATTATTAATTATGTAGGCTTATAACCAGAGAGCATAGATACCGATGAGAGCTTGGTTCCAACCCCGTACCGAAGCACCGACTGGCTGACTCACCCGAGCGCAAGTTACTTGGAGTTAGCCATGGGTAGTCTTTCATAATGAACAATGGCACCTGTGTATCAATAGTGCTGTTCTTTGAAATAGTGTTCCAAATCAAGGAAACAATACATTGATATCATTTCTGAAGTAATATAAACTAAATTATTTTCATTCTTCTAATTTTTTTTTTACAATTCCTTATCCAAAGGTTCATTTGTTGCCTTTTTGCCCCTACTCGTTTATTTCACTGCTTCGTTCTTCTTCTTCTCATCCTCCTCCTCCTCCTCCTCCTCCTCCTACTACTACTACTACTACTACTACTACTACCACTACTACTACTACTACTACTACTACTACTACTACTACTACTACTACTACTACTACTACTACTACTACTACTACTACTACTACTATTTCTTCTTGTTTTTCTTTTTAATTTTCTGTCTTTTTATTCTTTTTTTTTAAACAAATACAATAGTAACAATTATAGCTTGCATTTTTTTTTTTTTTGCGTGTGTTTGTCCCTTCTTGCTAATTCAAAAGTCCATTCTTTGTTGCCTTATGCGATAAGCATTGTTCAAGATTTAATACATCTACTCCCCCGCACCTTCCTTTCTCTAGCTCCATCCCCGCCCCTCCTTCTCCTCTCATTCCTTTCCCTTCTATAACCTTGAAAGTAAGATTTGTTTTTGCAATCATCTCAAACAATATGGGAGTCATCAAGTAAAAAGCTTGTTTAACAATCTGGGCGACAAACTATACTTTCCTGCAATTGGATACGGATTGATAGCATAAAATTATCAAAAATCACAGACATCAAACGATGAGGCCTTATATATCTATCCTCTCTGCCGATACCCTTCACACACACACACACCACGCTCTCAACTCACGCCTTTGTGTAAATCTTACAAAAAAAAAAAAAAAAAGAAACTTTCTTTTTTACTCGGTTTCAGGGTAACAAGAGGCTGTGATTGATCTGTGACTCGATTGGTTTGGTCTAATGGTATCATAGAGAATCTAGCCAACCGCGTCACTTTCCACCCAACACCTCCATTAGCTGCAACCAGTATATCTTTCTAGGCAGATGGTACTGGCTACAAGTACAATGCACATGATTCGAGGAAGACTGAAAGCAGTGATCATTCCTACTTTTTGTCAGGGGAGTGGAAGGGGCAAGTTAGGAAGAAGGGAAGGGCCATGTGGTAAAATCACCGCTGTATAGCCCTTGTGTTTGCCCTTCTGATCTGGTATAATACACATACATGTGTCAGTAACTTCAAATAACCATCTCGTAGCATGCTAAATTTTTGTTTGCTCTTCCCATCTCATAGGCTCTGGATCTCTTACTATTAGTTCAAACCGCCACCTTTTCATTGGTTTATATTCTTAGGAAAGATGCAAGGCCTCTCTAGGAAATGAGATAAGGTGTTAAGAAATAGAAAATGAGCTTCCCAATGAACTTCTAATCTAATATTCTGGATGCTGCAGGAAACCACCCACCCCTATAGGAAATAAGATAAGGTGTTTAGAAATAGAAAATGAGCTTCCCAATGAACTTCTAATCTAATATTCTGGATGCTGCAGGAAATCATCCACCCTTTCATTGGTTTATATTCTTAGGAAAGATGCAAGGCCTCTCTAGGAAATGAGATAAGGTGTTAAGAAATAGAAAATGAGCTTCCCAATGAACTTCTAATCTAATATTCTGGATGCTGCAGGAAACCACCCACCCCTATAGGAAATAAGATAAGGTGTTTAGAAATAGAAAATGAGCTTCCCAATGAACTTCTAATCTAATATTCTGGATGCTGCAGGAAACCACCCACCCCTACCTTTTCACATCTTTCTCCTCTTCCTCCTTCTTCTTCTTATCCCTATTCTTACTCTTCATCAGCAGAATTGTCAGCGGTATTCATTATTATTATTATTTTCAACATTGTAATTCAAACAACAGCGGTTGCACAGACAGCTTATTGTTCTGCATGAAAATTGGAACGTTTCCGGTGATTTACAGGACTCAACCAATTGAAGCTGTTTTATTAAATAATAGAATTAACGATGCTATTATTATCATCATTGTTTAGTTTATTATTACTGTTCTTCTTCTTCTTATTATTATTATTATCATCATCATCATTAGCATTTTTTATTGTTATTATTATTATTATTATTATTATTATTATTATTATCATTGTTGTTATTATTATAAGAATTGCGGTTGCGCTGGCTCGAGTTCTGTATGATAATTGTGTCCAATAAAGTATATAATAAATTGTATTTATTTGTAATGATGATGAATGTCTTTCAGTATTATTATTTTCAATGAATTTCATGACTCTTTCAGGTGAACTTGTTACATTTTTTTTTTAATATGAACGAGTTCTTGTTCTCATAAATATGATTAAGTCACAAAAAGTATATATTTGAATCTTTTGCCACTTTACATAGTAAGATGTCAGTCGAGTAGAACAATTCTATTTTCCACTAAAAAGTATTACTAAACCATACGGCGAGTATATGAAATAAGAGACTACCGCTTATTTACTTCAGAACCCACCGCGTCCCGGCTACATTTAGTTAAAGAGGCAGACAGCTATGAGTGGGCCTTCTCTATGTATATCTACACTCTCTGGTAGAACGTTAATACAAACGTTTAAGACTAATAGTAATATATATTTGAATAATTGTCTTTAGTGGTTACCCACCATAGTTCATCAAGAATCTTTTCTAACTTTCAATCGTTTCATTCATCGATCAGTTAGACCATTTAAATAACCATTAATTTCCACAAAAGACTGACGGCCTTGAAAGGAGCAAAGCATATAATTATGGCCTAGCCTTGGTCCATGCATTCCACGCAAGTGCTGGAAACACCCACACACATCAGTGAACTTGTAACAGCTAGTCATTATGTGCTTCCCCATCATGCAGTCCCCAAGTTCATGGATCTACAGATGTTGTTCCTGATATGCACATGGTACATTCAAATCTCACAAACTATGTATTTGTACACAAGGAACACAATCTACCAATTAATGCATGAAGCATGCAAATTAGCGTCACAAAAAAAAAATGCTGAGCAAGACCTTGCATGCTACAGAGTGATTAAAAGCAGATATTCAACCCTGTGGCTTAAGAAGACAGAATTCTGGTTCTGTTACCCAAACATGGAAGGTGAAAAAAAGGAATCATTTGCGCAGAGTCAACAGTTGCGAATTTACTATGCAAACATGATTTAAAAAAAAAAAAAGACACATTGAAACCCAAGAGTCAAACAATATGAAGTGGCTTCACTTGTAAATGTGTCATAGCTATCAAAAGTTAAAAAAACAACTCCTGAAATTGTTACTGGTACAAATGTAAAAGCTTGACAACAGCCGAGAAAACTGCCATCTAACTTGTAGCAAGATATAGAAAAAAATTTGCAAATAAATACAATATTTATTTTTCGAGTTTGCCAGATCAGGCACCAGTGATGAAACATTCCATTCACCTGTATGATAAGAAATTGTTATGAATGAAATAACATGCTCGGCCATTCCAAATCATAGAAGCTGTTATAAAGAGAGAGAGAGAGAGAGAGAGAGAGAGAGAGAGAGAGAGAGAGAGAGAGAGAGAGAGAGAGAGAGAGAGAGAGAAGAAAAGAAAAAGATAAATAAAACAAAAGGGAGCAGCAGCAAAATAATATTAGCAAATGGAATAACTCACCCAAGAGGCGAAAAAAAGAAACATAACGCGCTTCGATTTTTTATTGACTTAGTAAACAAAAGTTAAATCTTTGAACCAGAACTGATATCTACTTTAAAAGAACTGCTTTCCAAGCTGAAGAGAGCTCAGAATTTTACCGACATGGACAGTGTAAATGTAATGAGAAACTGAAGGGAAAAAAAAGAGAGAAAATAATCTTGAGCAATAAAAGGAAAATATGAAACTGTGGAGAACTGGGGATCAGCAATGAAATTAAATTTGACAATATGTATTCATATTGGCCACACATACGAAAAAAATTAATAAAGTATAGATATAAATCATCCTCAAGCATTTTGAGATTCCCAATGTCTAAAGTTTTATGATTTGAATATAATAATAACTTAGGAAAGGATGAGAAAGGTTAAGGTCAAGCAGGGGCTTCAACCATTTCAAGTTTGTCAGATTGGAAGGTAAGTGTTGGTAGGAATCAGGTTATCTCTCTTGATCTTAGTAAGTGGCAGCATGACACTTTACTAATTATGTTTGACAATAATGAATTAAAAATACTGTATACGCTGACACAAAGACAACATGCAGTACTGCTTGATATATATATTAAAAAAAAAACTTGCACCATCTCAAATATTATAGTTCATTAGAAAAATTTCATGCAAATAGAAAAAAGTAAATAACAGCAGCCACAACCTCTCCCTTGACCTCCTGCATTGCTCTGTATATGATAAATAGAATTTGAAATTACCAAAATGTAGTGTTTATCTTGCCATGTTGAAATGCTCAGCATTGATTGATTGTTTTTAGGAACAACAGATAACCAATTATGCAGAGACCTAAAAATAATAATTCTCTGATCAAAGACTCATCTTGTGGGTATTTTAGAGACTTAAACCAAGCAAGGTTCTATTCTATATTTTAATATTTGTCTGCAAGCACAATGCACACCAACACTTAACTTAACATCTTGATGACAACTTTGTTCTTGTATTTTATTCTCATAGGAAATGGTGGTGGATCTTTGACTAAAGTATATCATTATGGCATTAAACATAGTTGGAAAAAATTGGTATAAGTTCAAACTCAACAGTGACAAACATCTTGAATTCAAAACACATCAAATTAATACAACAAATTATCAAAATCTTTATTTCATTTAGACTTACATATATATGATCTACCCAAATCATGCAAATAAAACAAGATAGTCACCCCCCCCCCCCTTCCCTTTCTCCCACTTCTTTTGTTTCTTTGTCCTTTCCTCTACGCCAACTAATTTTTCATCCCAATAATGAATGCCATATAAGCTAAAAAAGTTCTAGTTCCTGTCCTCATATAAATCTCGCCACTGATAGTGACCAAGCCGTTGGTGCTGAATTTTCTCCCTAAGCCATGACGGTGCATTACGAGGAAGGGCATCACAGTTGGGATACTTGAGCTTTGATGCTGGAGGTTTGCTAGGATCCACACCAGAAAGCTTCAGCTTCAGCACCTCTTCCTGAAGATCTTTTACATCTCTGTACATATCAAGGTAGCTGCCACAAGAGAACGAATGAAAGGGAGGGAAAAAAATTATATACGAGTCTAAAAATAATAAAAAAAATTATTTTTGGTAAAATGCCTCCGATTTATAGCAAAGAACTTTTAATGTATATGTATATATACTCAAAATTAAATTGCAATAACTATCAACATCACTGTAATTATGTCCATGTATAGGCTTAAAGTTTTAGATTACCTTTCAAGACAGCACCTTGGCTTTTGAGTCTCTCCAATTTAAAATCAACTGTATTTAAAGGTTAACCCCATAGAAACATTTCCAGACCTAACTTATTGGTGGCAGAAATGAAGACTTTTAAATCAAACTGAAAACTGATATTCAAGCATTGTCAGTTTAAAAACGAAGCAACCCCCCCCCCCCCAAAAAAAAAAAAAAATAGGACTACATTTAACCAGTGAAATTTTCAATATATACAGAGAGAGAGAGAGGGGGGGGGGAGGGAGGGGAGGAGAGAGAGAGAGGGGGAGGGAGGGGGAGAGAGAGAGAGAGAGAGAGAGAGAGAGAGAGAGAGAGAGAGAGAGAGAGAGAGAGAGAGAGAGAGAGAGAGAGAGAGAGAGAGAGAGAGAGAGAGAGAGACACACACACACACACACACACACACAGACAAAATTGCATCAAACTGAGAAATAAAATTTAAATAAAAAAAATTGGATTGGTGAAAAGGTGTGATATTTTGGCCAACTGCAAAATTAGAATTATTCAACTAATACAGATATCTGTGCTCTACCTTCCAAGATAGAATTTGCAAAAATTACATTATGTTTCTCTATGATACTGTATTTGCAGTGCCTTTTGTTTACTTCTGTCTCAAGTTTCAGTAAGTTTGGATAGCAATTTTTATGTTATCACTTATCTAGGGAACCCATTCTGCGGTGGCTAATAGTGATAAAAATGCTTGAAATCAAAACTCACTCACCAATGAATGATGATAAACAAATGCTTTGAAATGGCTAGTAAGCAAGAAAGAAAGAACCTTTTTAACATTATAGAAGGTAGATCTAACAAATTTAAAATCAATCCTGATATTGATAGTGAATACCAGATCAAAGCTTTTAATAGGTCTATATCAATTTCCACATCTTCTGCTTCCAAAACTGACAATGCTCAAACAATTTCTACTAAGTAACAAAACAAAACAAAAAAAAAATAAAAAAATAAAAAAAAAAGGGTTGAGTCAAGAATTTAGCGAAAAACAAGTTTTTTGAAAAGAGAATTATGTTAAATTTCATCTTGAATTTGCAGCTCTTTTGATTTTCACAATCTGAAGGCTTAGCATGAAAAAATTATTAAAAAAACCAATAAAATAACAAACATGCTTTTTGTTTGTTGTGTAAAAAATCATATATTGATATACAAGTGGTGAAAAAAGTGCATTGATTGAATGATCACTTTTCTCTTCAGAATTTTTTGCAAATGGTTAAAAGTTCTCAGATTAGTTACTGTTAAAATTAAAATACCCTGGGAATTAAGACATAGAGGAGTATGAAATAACTTCAATAAAATATGTCTAGCTAATTCGGAAAAATTGTAATGTTTTCTTGTTCCATCATAGAAGCATTAAGAGCAGTATTTTACTAAAATAGAACTAAAGCATTATCTTCTTACAGATTGAATGGTTCCTTATGAGGAAACTGCATCTGGGCTGGAAGATATTCTGGAGGCTGGATGAACTCAAACAAAGGTTCTTTTATCTCTAGGAAAAAAAAGCAACAGACTCGATAAAGTAAGCAAGCAATTATTACTATATCAGTTAATTCTTCAATCTGTTTTTATGTCTCTCTCATATAAGCTAGCTAAAGTCAACAGTGACATCACATAGAATACTGATGTTTGGATCTTCTCTGAGCCCTAGCCTTGTAGAAGGATTGTTGCCATACAACTGGCACCTTCAGGATGACATAAAATTGCCAGAACTATACCTGGTTAGTTGAATAAGTAGCCAAAAGCATTAGATACCTTGCCCTAAACATCAATTTGAGCAGTTAATTTATACCAATACATGCATGGCTTCTTTTGACAAACTATTCTTTACCAGTCCCTTAAAATTGAAAGGAAATAAGAAGCATACCTAGCTCATTGTGAAAAACAGAGGTGACGGATGTATCCCATTCACACTGGAAGAAAGCAAGACCTGCTGGAGTCATTTTGGTCTGATAAGTTTTGTAAAACTGATACATGCTGAAGGACCGATCTCTTAATGAACCGCTGCAAAATGGACAAGGAAAGAAAAAAAGAAATTAAAATGGACCTTTCTGATGAGTGCAATAAAACTATTGTTCAAAAGAAAATATTTCTGTGAGAGAGTTATACTTAGATTGAACTAGCAATGCCTAGAAGTTAGCTGGTTACTGTCACCAGATCTCACTTAATCATAATGACATCATTCTGATTTATCTTATAGTTTTATTTACCTTCTATCACCTAACAGACACGACTTTTATTTTTTTTACTTGCAAATAAATATTTGCTAACGTCAATAAGGTAGCTGAGCATAAGGTGCATCCAATGGATAAGTGTCACTTGCCCTGGCTATTCTTCTAATGACCTTGTATAACAGTTGTTAGTTTTTATAGTGAGTATTCTTTTATTAATATCCTGGTGGGCAACCCGAAGTGCAGAGCTGTCAACCACAGATCTTTTAAAAGAGCTCACGTTAAACAGATTAATCCAAGTAAATCAACTGATTTGTATGATTTTTCAGGGTATTTCAACATATTATTTTTCATTTGTCTATGTAAAAAAATCAAACACATGGTACTTTTATGCAACGTTCACAATGATTTCGATGGCCATTATATTATTATTTTTTTGTATTTTAAAGCATGCTGAAAGTAAAAAATCACTGAAAATGCACAATAACCATTAAGAAAAACCATGACACAACAAAGTTCCCAAAAGGTAAAACATAAGATTACCCTCCGATTGACTTTTTATATTCCAGTTTGCATTCCTGCTTGAATAAGATGAACACATATCTTAAAAATCCAGCCCCTCTTGGAGGGAAAGGTTGCAGGTACTGGCATAGCTGTTCTCCTTTGTCCACTGCACTACCAGGAATATTTCCTCTGCAATTTCAAGAGTTAAAGCACAACTAGATAAAATGGTAGGAAAGCTGTACAATGTTTGCCATAATCATTTCATTATTTAAATTTTGTTAAGAATGTGAATTACGTAAAATAAAACAGACTGATATAAATTTTTGACAAAGGGGCATAATTTTGTTTCAAAGATCTTACAAATAAAAATTGTCAAAAAAAAAACAAAAAAAAAAAACCATGGATCGAAAACACCCCTTTTTTGCTTCTTCTTTTGTGGTTTTGGCTAAAAGCCTGCATGCAAATACCCTAGAAATAGCAGGGCAGAGGCCACAATCAATTATCAACATATAAGTAAATGAGAACATCTAGGATAAACATCTTGCACAAAAAACCTAAGAGAAATTAGAAAAAAATTTACATCAGAAAGGAATGCTGCGAATTTGTGGAGCAACAAGGAACAACAAATGCAATTGATTTGCTATGAAATTTGATTACAACGTTTTCATCAAGTCAAAAAGGGTGTCTATTTTACTGACTACACCAAAGTCATATCACAACAGATGAAATACATAAGTGACACAGTTGAATGTAAAAAGAAAAGATTTTTGAGTACTTAAAAACATGTCCTAGGAACACACAGCAGCAATGTCGGTCAACATAGAAATCATTACATTTTAAAACACAAAGCAAGAGTCAGGATGGACTGTACACCATTTTAAGATTATATGGACTTTCCAGTGAGGCAATACATGTAATGCAAAACCCCATAGAAATGCAGGAATTAAAATATGAAGACCCAACACCAACTACTAGAGACATGCTGACTATTCTTAGAACAGAAAGGAGAAAATGGTTATCAGGGAAATATCGCTCTTGATAAGAATGCATAGAATCTAATGTATAAACACATAGATCCCTTATTTAAACTCAACTGCGCCAACTGGCTTATCTGCCCATCTAATGATAAGAGAGATAATGGAACATCTCATGAAAACTTCAATGTTGGATGGTAAATGCAACATGAGAAAACAATGAGAATTAAACAAAGAGAGCTGGAAGAAGCATTTAAAGCTACAAAGGATCAAGAAGTGAAAAAGATAAGTTAAAAATAATTGCCAACATCTGCAGATAATGATGAGCAGTTAAGTCCAGATCTAGATTCTCCAATTCATTTCACAAAATGAGGGTGTGTAGTGATCTAGACTAATAATAAAAGACACACATAACACTTTTGCAGGACAGAGTGGCTTTGATCAATTTTAAATGCAATGTATTGCAAATCTTGATTAATTTGTAGATGTTATTACTTTAAAATGTCCAGCTGGAAAAAATACTCAAATATTCCAAAACAATTTGATTGTTTTTTTTTTTGTGGTGAATATAAACCTTTTTTGAGTTTGTGTTTTTCAGAAATTAACATCACACATTAAAACTTTAACCTAAAATGGCAACTTGCACATTAATTTGAGACTCACTGACCATTTCAGATCGCACTAGTTTTGCACCATCTAAGGGTTTGCACAGGTAAAAAATCTCAGTAAAAGGGCCCTATATTTTCAATAACCTGTGAATACAGAAATGTGATAAGGCTTTGGAACAGCAGTCCCTCCATTATGTGTTGTGAATTGAAGCATTATAAATCAACTTTCATTTACCAATAAAAGGCATGATGGTAGAGATAAATGTGATTGAACACTTCAATTCATCATTGCAAGAAAAAAAAAAAAAGGAATAAAACCTAACAAAAAATGTTCAAATTTAATTCAAATATAGACAATAGTTAGATGAAAAAGATAGAGAGGAAAGAAGAACATTCTCACACAGCCCAGTGTAAAAGCTCCTTATTATTGTCTTCTAAATTTCCATCTGGACTTGACATAACAAGTGTCCACAGGCTGTCTTCACTTGAGTTGTAAAAAATGGATGGCACTTTTGACGTCTATGACCATGCAAGAAAAACAAAGCCATTAATTCATTTTTATTTGGTCTACATGTGAAGTTAAACATCTATAAAATAAAACGTAACATGTCAAATTTATGGCAGATTACATCTATACATAAGAAACTGTGTTTAAGAGAAAAATTATGAAGTTCAGCTCAACAAGATCTGAAAATTAAAAACAAGTGATTTGTTTTGGCTTTCTAGCTGGCTAATTGAAATTGAACATACATACTGAATAATCACAGAAAACATCTTAAATTGATATAATATGCAACACAAAAAGCTTAGAGAACAAGCACCTGTTACCACAATGTATGTTAACATGATGGTAAAAAAACTATTTACAGTATATGTACAAAGATTACACTACCATGACAACCAAAGTCAATGTTGGTTTGTCAGTTAATGAGAAGAAAAACCTAGATCAGGAACAATTATAAGCATATACTGTTTCATTTCATAAGTTATGTTGCATTGACAATATTATTTTTAATTTTTAAGATATAGAACAATTGTCACATTAATGACTTGAGCTCTGTCCTCCTAAATAATTTCTGAGCTTTTGAAAAAAAATAGGACAGTATTTGTTTTATTTTTTTGACGTTCAAACTTTTCCACAGTAAACTTATCAAAATTCAGAGACAACAGAAATAGCATCTAAAGTTAGGTAGAGAATGAAAAATTGCTTAACATAAGTAATTAAAAAACCTCAGCTGCTGGGATACTGTTTCCATAGAGAGCTGGTGTACATTTTTTCTCATTGTCACCAAAGGCCACATCAAGTGGTGCAACTGGGTGAAAGTATGCACCATCAAACATGTCATAAAATATGCCATAATGTTCAGCAATTTGACAAACATGTTCTGGCATGGACTCCCTATTCCATTCCTCTTTCATCTTGACCATGTCAATTTGCACTGAAAAAGATAAAGAAGAAATAACTTTTTACAAAACATGCTAGAATGTATACAATAATATTCTAGAAATTATTTCATATGCTGTCAACTGTATCAACTTTTTGGGACTGTGATAAAGGTGGCTAGAGGTTGAAAAATAAAACAAACAAAAAAAGAAACCCAATTAAAACAAAACCAAAAACACTCACCATATGGTAGAACAAATGTATGACATAATGAAAGAATACAAAAATAGGACAAACTGCATTGACATTTCAACCTCACAAAAAAATGGAAGGCATAGAGGTATTTTCTTTAAAACCCTGATATCTTTAATGGCCTTGCAAACAAACCAGCTAACCTCTCTGATTTTAATGAAATTTGCACACATTTTGCTAGAAAGGAAACCCAATACCCATTATTCTTAGTTCCTCTCACCCTGATTGTTTAAGTTCTTTCGGTCTGAATGCACAGTGAAATTTAGAGCTTCATTTGCCCTTCAATTTTGTCTCTCATTAACATACCTGAGTTCCCAGTTAAGAAAATCAATTTAAAAATCAAATAAAATTAAAATGCATTTTTTGCAAAATAGACCACTTTATAATAATATTATTGGAATGCAAGTGATGGGGAAATTAAAAAAAGGATATGGACATAATTTATAATATGAAAAGAAAGGCAGATAGCGTATATAAAAGGAATGGCAAGAAGATTATTTCCTTTAAGAAGATTTAAAACACTATTTGTGCCTTCTCTGGGTTACAGAGAATAATTAGTAAATTAAAACCTTGTTCCTTGATATCCTTAACATGAAGATGGTGGACAGGCTATATAATTCCTTGATAATTCAGCAAGTATAATGTAGAGTAGAAAAAATTACACAATTTAAACGGTTCTGCTCTTCAAACACAACGTATTTTGAAAAGATGCTAACACTGATGCCATGGTGCCAATGTTTTGATCCATCCCATCTAAACCAAAGAGAAATTTATAATACCGTATAATAGCTCCCAGGAAAAGGACTTGTATATGGTTCTTCTTAGCTCAAGAAACAGTTGGATCCTTATAACACCACATAATGTATTAAAGATGTTGGAACAAAGCTTTCATCATTCCAACAAACAAAAACCGTATGTTGTCATTAAGATTGAGACGATTTATGGAGCCTGTAAACCCTAAACTCTCCAACCACCCACCTCCATCCTGCCCATTTTTAACCATTGAAGAGCACCTTCTCCTACAAAAGGGCACTGCTTGAACAATTGGTTCTCAAAGTTATTAAGCGATGGAGCAAAACAAAAAAAAGGAAACTAATAATAAAAACTTCGTTTAGCACAAAAAGTAAGGAACACTGAGACAGCCTACATTTTCTATGGCGGGCAGCTGCTTCTAATAGCTTCTTCTTGTCTCTACGACTTTTCCCATCATGTGCTTTCTTCTCATTTTGTTTTCGTTCATGACTCCTGTCAAATCCAATGTTAATCCCATTACTTGCTGGCAGTTCATAGCGTAATTTCCATTCTGGAAAAAAATATATAAATAAAAAATAAAAATATCTTGTAATTGAATGTTCACATGTACATGTGTGTATATATATATGTATGTATATGCAAGATGGAGGAACACTGCATCATATACATGGATGGTATTAGTAAAAATGCAAGAGGGTTGAGGATGAGAAAGATGAGGAGTACAAGGAAGAGATCTGAGAAGGTTTCTGGAAAAAAATAGTACTACCATTTGAGCTTTTATTTTTGTTTGCTTCTTATATGCTAAGCCTTTTTGTTTTAAATAAATGTCAAGGAAATAATGGCAGTATATGGTGTAAATTATGAAAAAGAAAAGCAAATAAGAAATAAAAATCAAAGCAAACCCACAAAAACACAGGAAATATTGTCCTGAATGAAGTAAATTATGTCAACACCACTGTTGACATAATTTACTAGTTTATGAGGGTAGAGTGGCAAAACAATGTGGCAATCATGCTGTCCCATTTTACATTTACTGCAAATGTTTTTGCTCCTGATTTGTTTACAAAAGTACTAGTTGTTTCTCTATCTTAGTAAACTTAAATCTTAGTATTTTTTGTGTGTGTGAGACGGGAGAGGGGGGGGGAGGGGAATGAGGAAATAGTGTTAAATTACTGTTTTAGGTTACAAGTCTTGGCTGTGACCTGATAAGTGCCTCTATGATATTTATAATCCTGACATGTACACATGAAAATAAAATTATCCGATTTCAGAAAGAAATTCAAACGTTGGTAATGCTTTCACAATATTTTTAGACAGTGATCACTCTCACTTAGACAACCTTAAAAGAAGATGGGGAGAATAAGACTCCAAATGAGTATTTTACCATACAAGATTGTTCAACTTTGTATGGACCTCTGATGGGCTAAAAAAATCAGGACATACGCGTTATGAGCACAGGAAGCCACAAATGAAGCAATAGGATGTATACTATAGTTAAATGGATGTATATCTAGTGCTTAAATCTTCCACTGATCTTGACCAAGTCAAAATTGAAGTCTGGGAACAGCATCCGTGAATTTCTGTATCAAGAACACAACCCCCTATCACTTTCTTTCTCCATTCTCTGCAATACAGACAGTTCAGTCATGTTGGTTAATTCTACCCTGCAAGAAAACAGTACCAAAGGATTATTCCTGTAAATTTTGTAAATGCCTGAAAGCCCCTAGTAGGTGGAATTAAAGCAATAAAGGAAGAAAAAGATTCATAGAAGATTCAGCATGATCATCTCAGGACAAGGACTGAAATCTTGGGTATACAATTGAAAAAATTGTTGTGAATCAGGGGTAAATTGATTTAAATTCCATGACTATGTACATGTATAATGAAGACCAAGACACAGCTTCATATAGGCTGATGACAGAAGCAAAGAACACTATGGTAACATTTAACTTTATCTTGTGGTACTATTTTTTATCAGTAGGCCCTGTAACCTTAACATTTAATAGCACATTAGCTGCGAACCCCTCTATTAGGGATTAAAAAAAGGGCCAGACTAATGCCATGTTGTACAAGTTAATCTAGATAGATAGGTTAGATTCTAATTCTAATTTCTATGAAGCAAGATCTTCCATTGAAATCCCCAATAACTTGGGATCCATATAGAGAGTCTAATTTCCATAGCATTACGGTTATACCTCCCAGACGCTCTGAAAACGTGGGATATATGATAGCGTCTTTATCTGGAGGTTTCCATCGGTATCTAACAGGTTGTGCTAAAATAAATCTTCCAGCCTGTACAATAGTTTGCACAGGTCGCCGAAATGACATGCAAGCAGCCATGTTGTTTGTTTACTAAAGTGCCAGATATTTGCCAAAAAGAAACATGTCATTTAATCTAGTTAAAAAAAAGGCCCGAAAAAAAAATCCCCTTAATTTCAACTTCATTCACATCAAGATCTCGAACTTGAAAAAATTATATCTGATACTAGACCTATATATAGAGAGTAATCTAAGGCTATATATTAGAAATCAAAATCAAGATTGTTCTCCATGGTGAGATGACTATTGTGCATGTTTAGGCCAAAGTTTTGAGATATTAAAAACGAAAGGAAAAGAAATCGTAGCTTAAATCTAGCTCTGGTCAACAAAGTGCCGACTTAAGCTTTCTTTTAGAAAGTTCGACATTAAGTAGATTAAGATCTGTTACATGTTTACACCATGGTCATGATGTAGGTCTCACGGTCTGGACCTAGATTTTGTCTATTTACAATCCTAGATGGAGAAAAGGGTGATCGAGCTCATATAAAGCAGTCATTTGAATAATGATTCTTGCTATAATGCTAGCAAAGATTTTGTAAATTCAGAATGTAAAGCTAAATTTGTGACTAGAGAAAAGATCTTTGACCTTGTCTGGATCAATAAAGATTTTAAACCAAAATCTAGGTCTTGATTTAGCTGAGCTAAAAACTTAGACAATTACTCATGTATCACTGCTTAGGGGAGACCCTGATCTTTGAATCCTAAAAGTCTTGAGTTCTCTTAGCCAGGAATTTGAATGGTATAAAAAAGCATCAGGGGCATGTAAAATGAAAAACTTTCCTATCTTCCTCCTCTCTCCCTAGTCCTTTACCTTCAAATCAAATCATTTTTTCTTCTAAGTTCAAAAATTCATTCTTTCTCTATATGTCTCTTTTCTCTTTCTATAAGCACGGGACATAGCTATCAAAAAGTCAATATCATCAATCTGGACATGTACATCCTGGTATTTAGCTTAATCAACTCTTCTCACTTACCACTGTCCGTTTTTTTTTTTTAATGTTAAAAGTCTTTCTTATTTAAAAAAAGATTTTTCTGTATTGCTCTGTCAATCTGTCTCTATCAATCTCTCTACCTCTCTGTCTCTGTCTGTCTGTCTCTCTCTCGATTGCTTGAAAAGGTTGCACAGAATATTGAAGTTAATCTAGCTTCTAAAGTCGTGCCACTATGTGACTAAGTAAGAGCCCTTGAGGCATTATACCAGGAGCCCTTGCCAATGGTTATAGGAAGTTGTGCTAAAGAGGATCTTTTTGAATAAAAAAAGTTCATGCAAAATAGTTTATTTTTAGGCCTTGGAAAAAAAAAACCTTTCCAAATCCAGATCTTAGTTTCCAGAATTAAATATTTAGTTTAAGAAATTAAGCTGAGTTTTTGCAATTTATTATCTGAATAGATCCAGGATACACAAAACTTTTCAATTAGGGTCATTTACAGGGAGAGAATCTTACAGAGGTTTTAATACAAAATGAATATTTTGATCATGTTGAGATGCTTTTATACCATGTTTTAAAAATGTTTGACATTTATCGCATAATCTTATACTGAACAGTTGGGATCAACTTAATTTTTTGTTTGCTTGTAGGAATTTTTGTGAACTATGTTTAGTTGAGCTAATCGAATTCTATTTAATTTTAATTAAGAGTAAACTATTGAGGGTTCTATAACAAAATGCATTTACAACAACATTTTTGAAATGCTGAAAAACAAAGGGCAAAAACTGAGATTTTTTTTTTCTAAGGCTTTGTATTTTGTCATCCTTTATTTAGTTTTAGTACCATAATTATTGTCATGGCCAGCATAACTTTTCTTTTTTGATAAATACTACAAAAATTATTATTATTATAATTATTATTATTATTTTAATGTTCTAAATTTTGGAGCTTCATTTGATTCTTTTGATCCTGGAAGTGAAGTACATAGAAAAGGGAAAAGACACTATCCACAGTTAGGCTTGCAGTAGTAAACTACTGAGATTTTGTTGACAAATGGTGTTATGTAACTTGTCATCCATCTTAAGTAAGAGTAACTTGAATCAGCCTCGTTAAGAATTTTGTCTTTTTTGCTTTATAAACTATATGTGCAATTTCCAAATGTGCCTTAGGAGTAAAAGTACTTTTTTTTCCACTCAATTCCACCTTCCCAACAGTTAACAGATTCATAATGCTGAAAATAGCAAGGCTTACCAGGTAAGTTTTATGCTTATGATCGTTTGCTAATTTTTTTTTTACTTAATACTGGTAATTTTTCCTTTATACAATGTCACAGCTCTTTTACAGTATTGTTGATACGCTGTTTTTACGCTCTAACGTTTTCAGACATGTATAAAAGCATACATTTTCTGAAACTTTACTATTTAATCTCTGTGCTTGTGTTATTTTTTAAAAACTTTTCTGTTTCATTTAGGACATGTAATAAGAATAAGAGTAAATGACACACGTAAAATCTTGCGGGGAAGAAAAATAACTAGACAATTTTTATCGATAAAGCTAGTTCCCCTAGTTTGCCAATATATTTCAAGCTTTGCATGATGACCAATCTGATCACTGTGAGCTTTTTCACGCTAATCAGGGTCCACTAAGCAAAGCTCTTGAACCAATCATTACGGCCCATCAAGTCAATTTCATGAGTGTCTTTCATCTAATATAAACGTAACGGAACCAATATACATCAAAGGAACAAATTCACTACTCATATCCCTATTTTCACATATACTCGAAAACCAAATACCCCTCAGGTTTACCCATTCCCCTTTTTTTGAAAGAGGAGGGGTGAGGGAGAAATTCAGTTAGCGAAAAATTGCATCATTCTTCTATATCTTTGTTATTTTATTTTACTGATAGTATATTTAGAAACAAAATAAAATTGTCTACAAGCAAGTATAAAATACGCTTGGATTTTATCACTATGATACCTGGGATTCTAACTACAGCTGTAACAAACCAAGGCGCCACCTCATGCTGGAAGCTGATGCACATAAATGTAAATAACCCAATGAGGACCATTATGTCTAAGGCTTATATCATATTTCACCGATGCTCTGATTCGTCCGTTTAGATTGTTGTTTCAACTGAAGGGCCAAGTGCCACACCCCTGACTCAGCCAGTAGAAAAAGTAATGTAGATTTCAAAGTGGATAATGTTTACTTGTTCATAACTTCGCTTACAGTAAAACTAGGAACTTTCAAATAGACTGCAAAATTATTGGCTATTATCGCAAAATCGCATGAATTCAATCATTTTGGTTGCATGGCAAGCAGAGCAAGGAACATTTTTGATAAAAGAAAGTCATAGCTAATGCTGATGATCAACAGAGTATAGTTGATATTTATCTTTAATTCATAACTCCGCTCTCCATGAAGCTAGAAACAACAAATAAAGTGCAAAATATATTAATTAGTTGTCCAAAACTATAATTATCCATATTCCACCTTTACTGTAGACTGTATCGAGGATGACAAACTACAAACAATACAAACACAAAAGCAGTAAGAGTATCAACTACAGATACGTGAACAGATTCACTCACTGATGGAAATAAATAGAAATAGAAAATCTGGGGTGGAATGGGACAAAAGAAAGGGTAGTAAAAGGCACAAAACTCTCTTTTGCCTTGAGATAGGCTTTGGAGCTAACATGGCATAAATAAGTAGGACAAAAATTAGGGGCTTGTATCTTGAGCGAACAAAAAGAGAGAAATTTATGCAGAGGAAGTAAGAATGAATGTAACAGAGAAGGAAGAACCTGTCTCTTTGGTTCCTGATCTCAGTAAGTTTATATTAGATGTCCTGAAAACACATTAAAAAAAGGAAAAGTTCTCATGACCGTACAATGGTTAAATTCCAGAAAATTATGAGTGAAATGGAAGGGGGAGATTGCTGAGCACAAGTTAGATCTCCATGATTTGGACATGAAATGGGGCTATATCTTTAAAGTTTCTTTATTAAATCATCCAGATGAAAGTGTTTTCGAAAGTACTTCTTATCTGTGTGAGCTTATGAAAGTTTTGGTGAAAAATATTGTTCCGTTTTTTTTTTTTAATGGATTTTTTTGGAAGACCCTAATTACTAATGTCTTAAGAATTGATAGAGAAATGTACTTTCTTATAGAAAATGAACATGTGAACATATTCATATGAAATTTATGTACCGGTTTAGCTCATTTTTCTATCTTTTTTAAAAATCAAGTTTTAAAGCACTTGAGCTTAAAAGAATTTCATTGTTATTGTTTTAATTGAGGTATCTCTGAACTTGTATTAGTGGTTGCATTGATCAATGGTCGTTCTGGTAGGATGACCTCAGTGCCCGGATCATGACCAAGTAACCCCAATCAGGCTAGCGCTGAACTTAGTGATACGCTAGCAAACAGCTGTAATTGGTCCAACTGGTAGCATCTAATGTAACCACAATATATATCTGCCTAATTGCCTGCCTGTGATCATCGTCAAGCTGTGGCCTGCAAACAAAATTTGAATGCTGTATACAAAATGGACCTTTCTGTTTAAAAATTTAAAGCTTTTTTTTTTACTCTTCTATTAGCACAATTTAAATTCAATTTGAATTAAAAAAATGGTTAATATGTTACGGGTTTTTCATCAGATGCTTGAATGCAGTATGTTTACCACAACCCTCAGTGCCTGTCAGCTTCATTGCCAATAAGTTTACTGCCCAAGATGCTTCTGTTGCACTGAGGCCATTTTTCTTTATTGTTCACCCTGATCTTTTTGGCCAGCATCCAATAGAGCGGGTGAGTTTTTTTTTATTTTATTTTGTTATACTCTTCATATTTTTTTTTATATCGGCAATTAACTTTTAATCCCATAATAATTGGGCAAAATCTACTGAAATCTATCAACAAGAGATCATAAAGCTAATTATCATGCTGATTCTCGTATTCCAGGTAAATGCTGTATTGTGCTTTACTTAAAAATGTTAATAGAAATCATAATGATGAAGTCAAGTGAAGGAATGCAGAGTGTAAAGAAAATATTTATGACCAAAACAAAAACAAAAGATAGCATAAAAATTGAATTGAAACAGCTGTACTAAAATACTAAATCTCCAAGGAACTGTTAACGTGTTTCAGGATTATTTTGGTGCTACAGATGTACAGTTGACTATTGAGGATAGTCTGGGTGTATCTTAAGATAGCACTATGCACATGAGAATCAATATTGTGATAAATTAATCTCAAATTTCTTACAAAGCTTCATGTGCTATAGCAAGACTAGTCGGCGATTTCTTAAAACACCAATAAAATACAAGATAGTTAGAAACGTAATAATGTAATCTCTTGCATTTTTAATAAACAGTAAAATTATATTTCTATCCAAATTTATATGAATTGAAAAGAACCTAATGTGAGAAGTGTTACATTTCTGCAGAGATCATAGTTTTGTAATCTAAGTTTTAACTGAAAGGCCAATGATAAATTTCATTAAATAGGATAGTTGATTAGAAATTGTACACTCCTTTAATAAATTTAATGCCTTTTTGACAGATTTGTTTGAACAAATGTATATTAGAATAAACAATCGTCAGCAGTGGACAGTTTATTTTACACGGAACTATATTTTTTACAATTTTCTCTCTTAGATGAGTCCTTTTGCAGTGGGGATATTTCAGATTTTAACTGGTCAGCCACTGAAACCACAAAGCTTTGTGGAAAAAATTTCTGTACATGCAAACACTTTGTATCTTGGAATGAAGTTTAACTAACTGTCAATTTACTTCATTTAGAATTAAATGTAAAGTTATTTCTTTTTTGACTAGAAAAATTAAGTCTCACATTTTTGTTGCACTTAAAATAAGCTGCTGTAATAACTTACCTTGTGTAAGTACATTTATTTAAAGCTTTTTATGTTCAACCAATGGAAGGCTGTGAATGAGAACTCCCTCAAGTGCTTAAATGAGTTCCTAACATCGCCATCAGCTCTAGAACAACCCCAACAGCTTGTCTTTTACATACGTGCCACAAACTCTTTTGGAGAGGAGCGTGAGTTTCGAAACAAGTACAGTGAAGTACATAAAGCTAGAATGAAAATATTGCATTGTTTTGTTCTGCTTCTCCATTGTTCATTTTGTTAGAGGACAACCTGATTCACAATAATACCAAGAGATATAAACTTAAATTTTCATTTGTATCTACAAAAATTGTAAAATTATTCAAATTAGATATAGTGACCTAGCTTACTTATTTCTTGTATGGATATTACTTTTAGGATATCTCCTTTCCTTGCCTCCTCCTCAAGCACATAATGCATCCCTGCTTTCTCTCTCTCTCTCTCTCTCTCTCTCTCTCTCTCTCTCTCTCTCTCTCTCTCTCTCTCTCTCTCTCTCTCTCTCTCTCTCTCTCCCTATCTCTCTCTTTTTATCTCTCCCTCTTTATCTCTCTCCCTCCCTATCTCTCTCTCTCTCTCTCTCTCTCTCTCTCTCTCTCTCTCTCTCTCTCTCTCTCTCTCTCTCTCTCTCTCTCTCTCTCTCTCTCTCTCTCTCTCTCGTTACTTCAGTTTCTCTGTGTTTTTCTATTGCCAAAACCTTTTGTCCCTTTTTTTTTAGGCTTACGAGAAGTAAAAATAAAATTAACTACCTCAGATTTGAGAAGTACAGTAATGAAGATCTTAAATTGTTTTGGGCTTTCTGATGCCCATGTACCTCAAGAGTCATATAAGTGAGTAGATTTGCATAAAAATTATTGTAAAATCTATTAACGTGTGAGGAAATATAACACTTGGTCTCCTCTTAAAATTCTAATTTTTGTTTAAGCTAAGGAGGAAAATTAAATAATATCTAGACATTTTTCCAGATTTGAAATTTTGCACTTGTTTCCTTTCATTAATGCTTCATTGCCTTATTTTTGGTAAAATTCTTTTTCTTTTTCTGTTTTGTTTTGTTTCAATATTGCATATTTTATTAGTTTATTATTATGCTTTAATGAATGATTAAAACTTCATGAGAGATACTATTTGGTCAAACTTAATTTTTATTATATGCACTTCATTTTTTTTAAAGAAAAGAGAAGATGAACAATGACATTACTATGAAAACTACGTTTATGTAGAAATTTTAATTTTGATTTTTAGTTATATGGTAGTTCTTAATGGTTTAAGTTGCTATAACTCTCTTTTAGAGTCACTCAGACTATATTTTCATTCAAACAGTGACTATCAAAACACCAATAGACCTATTGATTGGCATCCGTCATTCTACACAGCAATGAACAGAGAGAATGATCATAGCAGACCTAATAAAATGATTATTGTAACGCTGAGGTGGGATTTTAAGAAGTGTTTTTCCAAAAAATTTTTTTAACATCACTATTAAAATCTTCCTTATATCTTAGGACTAAGCTCTCTGAAGACGTGATCACAGAAATGTGTGACCTTCCAAAATAGTTTTTTCTATAATAATAATAAAAGTTATAATAATGATAATTATTATTATTATTTTTATTATTATTATTATTATTATTATTATTATTATTATTATTATTATTATTATTATTATTATTATTATTATTATCATTATTGTTATTATTATTATTGTCATTTTATTATAATTTATCATCATTATTCTGTTGTTTCAGTCTTAATTAGTATTGAAATATCTCTTTATAATCACTTTTTATTATTATTATTATTATTATTATTATTATTATTATTATTATTATTATTATTATTATTATTATTATTATTATTGTTATTATTATTGTTATTATTATTGTTATTATTATTATTATTATTATTATTATTATTATTATTATTATTATTATTATTATTATTATTATTATTATTATTATTATTATCATTATAATTATTGCAAAGCCATGTGAAATTCAAGTTGAATGCAATAAATAAACGATATGGTTACTAAAGAGAGGAAATCTACATCCCCAACTTACAGAGTAAAACTTATCAAAAGCAGTTGCAGCAATTATATAGAATAAGTGCTGGAAGCACATTAACTAGATTTTACATATTTACTATAGTATTGTTTGAAATACTTGATTTTAAAATAGAAATTATCTGACACCATTTTTACCAGTGTTCAAAATGATCAAAAGATTCCTTCTATGGTAATTTCTAGCCAGCTGCCCTGCTAAATTTGAATAGAATTGCTTTTTATTATCTTGATAAGTAATTATTTTTTTAGCAAAATCAGTAGATGAACTTTTATAAAAAAAATATTTTTACATATGTCAGGAGTTGGCTTCGAATGAACATTGAAAGATCCCGATCCCATCAGGAAGGGATGCGGTATATCCAGGATGATATAGCTCGATTGCTGCACAAGTTTCAAACAGATTTGGGTCTTCAAGCCATTCGATTTGATAGTGACTGGGGTATTCAGCACTTCCGTGGTTGTCTTATGTCTTTTGACAGATTGTTCAAGACCCACACACAGTTTCTCAAGCATGTCCTCAAAGGTTAGGCTTGTAATTACATGTCATGGAGTTTTATAATTAATATTTTGCCTCAATTTCAAGTCATCCATAGTGCAAGGAACCGATTGCTATATACAACATTGATAAATTGGAGAAATAAAAGAATGAGGGTGATGGAAAACAGGAAGAAGGAAAAAAAAAGAGGAGACCGAGAAAGAGAAAAAAAATGAAGAGGAAAAAGCAAAATAAGCATTATAATATGGATACCACTAGTTGGGGAAATGGAGAGGTGATAGGTGACAAAAAATATAGTTATTAAAAGTTAAATGAATAGCATTGGGGATGAATTAGGTTGTTGTGATGTTGGTAATTTAGCCCTAGAAAGGAAGCTGAGAAATAAACTTTTTAAAAAAAGTAACATATTATTGAAAAGTTTGTAGCCATCTCACAATAAAGATAAAGATTTAAGGTTATTTGAATAATTAAGAAATTTTGATAATTATTTTTTTGGTGAATTTAAAGCAGACTTTTTCATAACATGATGATAAAAGCATATTTGACTATGCATAAGAATAGTTTTATCAACCAAACCAAATGTAAATAAGCTGCTTGTAAAAGTGGTTTACTGTGCACACATTAAATGTCATAGCTTTTTCTGCCTCTGTTGGTATACGTGTCTCATTTCTCTACCAAAGTATCACATTTTTATGGTTAATTTTTAGGCTAAAGTATGGTCTTGTTTGAATGAAAAAGGGAGCCAAGTAGAATCCATTCATAATTAATTTTATTGAGAGGGAATAACGGGATGGTTTTTTTAACTCAGTCAAAGTTATCTTTTTCTTGATACCTATATATATCTTTAATCAGAAAGTTATAATTAAGTGTGTAAAACGCTTTATTCAAAAAGATGAAAATGATGGCATTTTAATTTATTTTTAACATTATCTTTTCAGGGAAGACTCTGGTGTTCAGCAACTGCACAGGTGTGAGCCGCCTTGGAGAAGTTGTTCTCAGTAGTGAAGATGTTCCTCAGGCCTGGATCACAGTAGGTAGATAACACATTTTTATATTGTCAATTGAGGTAAAAAAATGTGTTCCAAAGTTGTCAGGTCTTTATAAATGGGAGTCATGAAAAGTCTGATGTAAAAGTTACTCTTTCAAATGTTTGATCATATACACTTTAGGTTATCATATTGTGTTAGCTGCACCTATTTTTTTTCTTCTGAATGCACATTTTATTGATCATAATGAATGAAACATTTTATGAACTAGAATGGTATGGTGCAAAGTTTGTTGCAAGTTATACTAATGTCGTGATTAAAGCAGGAAAAAGCCACACATAAGCTCATTATATCAGAAAGCAGATGTGAGTATATGGAAAATTAGTTGTCTCAGCTCTGAAAAGTGGTTTTGGGAAAGTATTTGATACGCTTTTTTTTTTAATGATTACACTTTACTGAGAAAAAATATTGACTTTATCAATATGAGTGTCATATGAGCCTGATTTGTAATTTTCTGTTACTTTTTTACTCGAAAAATGACACTCATAGGTTAACTTGAAACAGTTTTGATTTTTGTATCCAACAATGAAACCAATGATAAGATTATTCAAAGTCCACTGCAACTGAATCTACTTTGAAATTAATGATTGCAATGCCATTGATGTATTAATAATTAAACTTATTCCATGTTATTTGTATTTTGGGTTTCAACTGCTGCAAGTGTAGAACTGAAAAAAGTGAGCTTATTAAATTTAAATTTTATAGAGTAACGAATTTCTTGGAGGTTCAAATGAGTGATAAAAATCTATACTTGTGGCTTGGCTAAGAATTCAGTAGAAATCTTGATTTATTGATTATTAGTTATGAAGATATTCTTTTTAATGCAAACTCCTGTCTTAATACAAAATATTGCGTATGAAAATGATAGTTCTCTAAATAATAGTGAATAAAATTACAGTCCTTGTAGTGCTTGGTTCCATGGAATCTTTTCCTAGCTCATAAATTGTGGAAAACTTTTTTTTTAATGAATTAAAAACCTGATTTCATAAACAAAGACCTAAACTTGAATGTCAAAATGTTGCAAACAATTCAAGTGAAAAATGCATTATCTTGTTACTTTGGATGCTTTAATACTTGTAAAACTTATTTGCTTTGTGAAGAAAAAAAAAGAAAGAGCGCCTTGAAAATAAAATCAATCAAAGCAAAAAGTCTAGTTTAATGAATTGGGAAACCTAAATTCACAAATAAAAGTGAATCATTGCTTTTGGAAATGGGGATCAGCCCTTTAATTCTTAACTGGAAGTGTCCACAAGTTTACAAAATTCACGGCGGCAGGTCTGATGTATAGACCTTATTAATATTTGACTTGGTTTGAATTTTAAACTAACAAAACTATTTGGAATTACCTTATTTGTGGCAAGACTACTTTCTTTATGTTTGTTTCCATTCTGTTTATTGTGTTTGTTTGGATTCAAAATTTAAGTGAAATGCTTACATCAAATATTATTTTGATCTCTAAATCTAGATTTAATCTGTTGTCGCGACCAACAAGAGATGACTTAACTTGTAAGATAACTACAAACACTTAAGTGTCATTCTAAATATGACATTTAATTTTTTTTCATTTTGATGTTTAGTTTTTGTGTGTTTCTATCTGTTTTTATAATTAAGAGAGTTTTTATAGAGTAAATAAGCATAGTATATTAATAGGGAAAAATTAAACAGTTTCAGAATTTAAGCTAAATGTTTTCAACTTGGCTGAGCTATTTGATTCGCAAGCTGCATCACATGATTAAAAATGCTGTTTTGAATGCTTAGTCTGTGTCAAAGCATTTGAAAAGTAATGAAAAGTACATAAAATCCTTAGATCATTTGTGCAAAAACAAAATTGTGGTCTTAATAGTTTAAAGACATCCCCTGTAATATTCAGCCCATACCCATTCCTCAAGAGGTGACATTTCCTTCAAAGTAGGCTTTAAATATTTGCTGGAATAATTAAGTAAAAACTGACTTTAAAAAATTCCTTAAGTTCCCCTCACATATTCACACTTTTCTATTCTTGAACAAATTGTCTACTATGTTTGATTTTTTTTTGTAAATCAGTTCCCGAAAAAAAATAAAATGTATAGTGTCTAAAAAAATAGACAACAATTGAATATTCAACAAAGCACCATAGCCTTTCCATTACACACTTCCATTGTTGACAACATCATATATATCAAATTGCCGAGCCCTATGATCTCTTTGACAGATGCTCAAGTCAGTTCATGCTTATGAAGCTGTGCTAACTCGTCTCCCTACCATGGAATCAAAATTGTCTGATTTACTGAGAAAAGCTCAAGTAGTCAGGCGTGAGAAAAGACTTGGTCATATTATGGCAGAGGACTATGAACTTCTCCTAAATCGTGTCCTTAATTCTCTTCGGAGATGCCAGGATTATGTGCATGCCACATTTGGTGAGAAGGATCTTTCTCATTTGCAAGTCAGAATTGAAGGGTAAGGGAGTTCTTTTCCTCCCCCATCTGTCCTAATATGCTTTGAAACTATCAAATTTTGATGAATTATTGGGATCTTTATATATGTTTTTTCAAAAAGTTCTCAAGCCATTTAGATTTAGCAGTCTCTGAAAACTATTTTTAACTTTGCATGAGTCTTTCATATCTACGTATACATGTGAAATATGTTTCACATGTAAGCTTAATTTTTTGATATAAGTGGCTGTTTAATTTGTCTGCAAAGAAAATGAAGGTTTGATAAAAGTATAAGATATGGGTGGGTTCAAGTTTCTCCACTATGTTTTTAGATTTGGGAGTTTGGCTGCTGTGTAATTTTTTACTGAGTTAGGAAGTAATGTGGGCAAATTCAGTGATATCACTTTACCAGTAATTTGCTTGTCCCTAAAAAGTTCTGTCAGAACCTTAGTTTTTCTTTTTTGCAAATCCAGGTCTCCAACCATGATCTTTCTTTGTTTTATTTTCGTGTACCATTTTCCAGGTTTGAAGTTGCATCAAAACATGCAAATAGAGATTGGATCCTTTAATACATTAACAAGGCTCACCAAATGCATCAATTGATAGATTGAGTCTTTACTGGAAAGTCTGGAATTGGATTTTCAGAAAGGAAGTTTCTATGCTTTTAACGTAAAGGTGTTAGACCAAAAGCACAATAATGCCACTCTGAATTAGGGTTTGTGTTAGGGTTGGCATAGGTCTTGAATTGTAATGACATATTCAATGTTATACAAGCATTGTTGCTAGACTAATAAATATGTCATCTTATGATACTGAATTGATTGTCTGAGACATGCGAGCCTATGAACAGACTAGATTGAATACCCATACTTTATGATTCACATTATGTCCTCTGCTTGGAGATAGCTTGTGTTGTGCTGTGTGATAAGAACTTTCCTGGGACATGCTTTTTTTAACCTTGTATCAAAGAAATTTGAGTTAAAATTGATAACTGCTCTGTTTTTAATTATATCACTTCTAAAACGTCCTGTTATCCTGAATAAAAAAGTAGTATGATTCTAATATGATATTTTCAGAGAGTCCAACCCTCTCATGCTCTCTAGTTTTGGACAGTTTCTGATCCCAGCTTCTGTCCCAGGAACAATGGTGGTGGACTTTATCAGTGAAAACATGCATCAGGCTGAGTTGATTCTTAGAGAAATTACAGGGTAAGTTTTGATTGGCAAGATTTATTGATGAATGAGAAGATCAGGCTTAAATCATTTGTTGAATAGCATCAGTTAGATTTCTTAAGCTTGTTATGTGTGCTATTTGTTTCTTGACAATTTTACATCTGAACAGCTGTCATTCAGAACTGAGTGTGTATTTTTGGATAACAATATCTTTTTATTTGTAATTACAGAATGAGTTTTAATATTGTCAAGCCTTGATATTCTTTTTTTTTTCTTTTTTCACTTCTCTTTCTTTTCCTCTTTTTTTTTTTGCATTTTTTTCATCTGCCCTTGTTTTTTTCCTCTCTGTCTCTGTCTGCCTATCTGTCTCTGTCTGTCTGTCTGTCTGTCTCCCTCTCTCTCTCTCTCTCTCTCTCTCTCTCTCTCTCTCTCTCTCTCTCTCTCTCTCTCTCTCTCTCTCCCCCCCTCTCTCGTGTGTCCGTTCTCTCTCTGTCTCTCTCTGTCTGTGTCTCTCTATCTGTCTGTCTTTCTCTCCCTCCCTCCCTCTCCTCCTCCTTTCTCTCTCTGTTTCTCTTTCCTTCCCTCTCCCCTTTCCTCTCTCTCTATATATCAATCTATCTCTCTGTCTGTCTCTCTGTCTCTGTGTCTCTCTCTTGCTCTGTCTGTCTTTCTCTGCCTTTTTCTCTCTCTCTGTCTATGTCTCTGCTTGTTTGTCTGTCTGTCTCTGTTTCTCCCTCCCTCTCCCCCCTTTCTCTCTCTCTGTCTATTTCTCTCTCTGTCTCTCTATTTATCTGTTTCTCTGTCTCTCTCTCTGTTTCTCTATCTCTGTCTCCCTCTCTCTGTTTCTCTCTCTTGCTTTATCTATCTATCACTCTGTCTGTCCCTGTCTCATTATGTCTCTGTCTTTGCCTGTCTGTCTGTCTCTGTCTGTCAGTCTGTCTCTGCCTCTCTATTTCTCTCCCTACCCCCTCCCTTTCTCTCTATCTATCTATCTATCGATCTATCTGCCTATCTCTCTGTCTCTCATGCTCTATCTATCACTCTGTCTGTCTCTCATTTTCTCTCATTGTGTGTTCTGTCTCCTTATGTCGCTCTGTCTCTGTCTCTCTATTTCCCTACCTACCCCCTCCCCTTTATCTTTCTCTCTCTCTCTACAATCTACCTATCTCTCTGTGTTTGTCTCTGTCTCTGTCTCTTTGTCTTTCTCTCTTGCTCTGTCTGTCTATCACTTTGTCTGTCTCTCTCTGTCTCCCTCTCTCTGTCTATGTTCTATGTCTCTTTGTCCTGCTTGTCTGTCTGTCTGTCTGCCTCTCTCTATTTGTCTGTCGCTGTCTCTGCCTGTCTGTTTGTCTCTCTGTCTGTCAGTCTGTCTCTGCCTCTCTATTTCCCTCCCTACCTCCTTTCTATCTATCTATCAATCTACCTATCCCTCTGTCTCTCTCTATCTCTCTATTTCTCTGTTTCTCTGACTCTCTCTCTTCCCCTATCTGTCTATCACTCTGTCTGTCTGTCTGTCTGTCTCTCTTAATCTACCTATCTCTCTGTCTCTCTCTTGCTCTTTCTGTCTATCACTCTGTCTGTTTCTTTCTCTTTCTCTGTGTCCTTGTCTCCTTTTGTCTCTCTGTCTCTGCCTGTCTGTCTCTCTGTCTGTCAGTCTTTCTCTGTCTCTCTATTTCCCTCCCTACCCTCCCGCCCTTTCTCTCTCTCTCTATCTATCAATCTACCTATCTCTCTCTGTGCCTCTATTTCTCTGTTTCTCTGTCTCTGTCTCTCTCTATCCCGCTGTCTCTCTCTATCTTTGTCTTTCTCTCTCTTGCTCTGTCTGTCTATCATTTTGTATGTCTGTCTCTCTCTATGTCTCTTTATCTCTCTCGTCTGACTGTCTCTGTCTGTCTGTCTGTCTATCTCTATCTCTCTCTTACTCCCCTCTCGCCCTCCCTTTATCTCTCTCTCTCTCTCTATCTATCTTTCTGTAATGATGTTCTTTAAAGGGCCTATTACATGTACAGGTTGACGGTACCGGTTCTTGTACGGTAAGCAAGCCCAAGTACATTCATAACAAGGTAATAAGAAATTCAACTCAAACTGTAGGAAATGTGAGGCCAGTATCTGGTCTACCGGTTGTAAAGAGCCCACTGGCAGTGGCTGTGAATTTCTTGTCCGGCCATCCGGCTTGGTAGGGAACCTTTGAACTATGTCTCACCGGGGACAACACAATTAATGCTTAAGTTTTATACAATCAATTCAAAGCTAATAAAATGTCAGATTTAGAATCAGGGTATCAAACTTAGGGAAATGGCTCACGAGTGATTTGTTTTATTTTGAAATTAAATAATTTCTTTATTTCGTCATTGCCAATTCTGATCCCAACAAGTGTGTAACTCAAAACAGTACATTTTTGTTTTCTACAGGCTAGACACTTGGAAAACCTATGTATAATAATAATAATAATAATAATAATAATAATAATAATAATAATAATAATAATAATAATAATAATAATAATTAATAATAATAATAATAATAATAATAATAATAATAATAATAATAATAATAATAATAATTAATAATAATAATAACAACAATAATAATAATAAAGGGTCTTTTACATGCTCTAGGGATCCCTCATAACCTCGGTTCATTGCTCCATCCGAGAAGGCTAGCCCCTGAGCTTCGCTACCCTCGAAGCTGGGAGTGTTTACTCTAAGGAGAGTCGAGAGACGGAAAAATTTTTGAGAAAATTTTCTGTGAACAGTCCGATTCAAACCCGATCCTCGTGCGTGGCAGTCCAATGACTAGACCACAACACCACAGGGCGCCCCATAGTGAAAAAGCCAAGTGACCAATGGGAACAGCAAGACCTCAACTCAATAATACAATTACCTTAAAATAATCGTTGAACAGATTGATGAAGATTGTAGCACAGATTTCTGATGATCTGTGAAAGTTCTGGTTCAGGAACACATGCCGAGAATCTGAGATCCTGGTAACTCCTACCCATTGCCAAGTAATGAAGAGTTAATGTAAGCCTTTCATTGATGTTTATAGCAGCTCTCATCACTGTTGATTACTTAGACATCAATGGAGTGACAAGACATAGAAATATGCCTTTTCGTCTATTCACATGAAGTTTTTGAAATCTTATGGAAATTATCTTATCTCATTCAACAGACTTGTTCATGATAGTGCATTCCTCTTCATTAGCCTATCTTTCGACCGCAGCCGGCACTGTTTTCCTTTTTTGCTCTTTTAACATGACAAAAATCGCCAAATTGTCCCGGACTGTTCTGTTTGCCTTGATGCACACAAATGTGTTGCAAGGTGCAGCCGCCATCTGGTAGTCATCTGTAAATGGGAACCAAATTTCCTGGATTTATTCCAGCATACGGTTTGCCTACAGTCAAAAACCTGTCTGGTTGGTCAGTACTTGTAATAAGCCTTTGAAACTTAAAGATGTGGAATTAAAAAGATAGTCTCCATGCCTATTTAGTCATCCCGTGGCAGGTGGCTTACTTTTTAAAAGAACTACCTTTCATGGACACAAACTCTCATGGAAGGTAATACTCCTCTGTTGGTAAGTTGGGTGAACCATAGGCATGGCAGGAAAAGGAATTTTAGTACATGTGCTTGGACAGTATTACACCTGTCTAATACAGCAAAAAATGTTTTTATTGACATAATTCTGCCTATAAATGGCTGGACTCAAAGGAGTTCATTTTGAAAGTGTTACGCTGCACTTTAGGATCACCGCAAGGCCATTTTGCCAATGCAGTTTTTTAAGCAACAAAGAACTCACGCGGAAAAACTAGTCCAACTTCCAGACAGACGCTTGAGAGTGTCATAGGTTCTCATCGGCTACCATACATGGAAGATGAAGTTGTCTCCTCTTAAAATAGAGTTGAAAAACTAAATGAACTTACCTGTGGCATTTGATTGGAATCCTGTTGATTCACAGCAAAGTAGAGAGTGATACCCGTCATCCTGCTTTTTTTTTTTTTGTAAACAGCTAGGTCGATCTAGAAGTAACATGTTCACTAATGTCACATTATTCCATTTCTTTTTATTCTTCCTCTTTAACACTTAGAATAATAGATGAACTGCTAGTGCTACTGATACTGCCAAAGTAACTCTCTTTACAATTAGTAAATAACAGGATGCCACTTGATCCCAGCAATCGCCTAAAACAATTTTATGTCTTTTAAAATCATATATATATTTTCTTGTTTTAGTTGCCTACTAACACCATATGCACAATTCTAGCCTTCTTGCCCATGAAGAAAAGAGTCGATTGGAAGCCTTGCATTGCCTGAGCTTGTCAGAATTACAAAAGGATGAAAGTGTCACACCTGCCCAGATGATATCTTGTTGCTTGCGTCTCATTGAAGAAAGCTGGCGGCTACTTGATCCACTCACCAGCACCGGCGGTGTATCCCTACAAGGATCAAAACTTAGGGTCAGCCACTATTACTCGGTGATGCAAGATGGACTAATTTGCATCCCCTGGGACTGGGTTGGAGAGGATGATCTGTGAACAATTGATTATACCAGGCATTACTCTCGTGCATCTCATTTGTACATATGTATTTTGTTCGATATGCAATTTTCTATTAAAGAAAAGTAACATTAAATCAATATAAAAGCAAGTATGGAAAGGAAGAAGGATGACAATGATAAATCTTGACAATTTTAGCACATATACAATGTCCCTCGTCCTTGTAGCAATTATCTATCATATCATAAGCAAGTGGATTTTACAGCCTCTTGTTTGATCTAATTTTAATTAATAGATTTGGTATTAACAATGAATGATTAATTAATATCACAGCTTAACAAATAATCAAATCATGAGAGATAGAAAGAGAGAGAGAGAAAGATAGAGAGAGAGAGAAAGAGAGAGAGAGAAAAAGAGAGAGAGAGAGAGAGAGAGAGAGAGAGAGAGAGAGAGAGAGGGAGGGAGGGAGGGAGAGAGAGAGAGAGAGAGAGAGAGAGAGAGAGAGAGAGAGAGAGAGAGAGAGAGAGAGAGAGAGGGAGGGAGGGAGGGAGAGAGAGAGAGAGAGGGTGGGGGGTTAAATTTCTTTTTGATTATCTAGGTTCAAATTTAGTAGGATGTCTAGGATTTTGGATTTAAGAGGCTAATGAATAAGTTTTCACACCCATTTAAAGCTATTCCCACAGACAGATGACCCTTAAATGTGCTTTTTTTATGGAAGAAGTTGTAATAATTTTAGGATAGAAAAATTTCACTATTAAAATGCTTTTAAAGGCTTTTTAGGTCTATTTTAGAGCATCTTCTAAGTTCTATTCTAGATACATACATAATACTATGAAAAACATACTTTTTCAGGCCAGTTCTATGAGTACAGGTATGCTGAATACTTTGTCCTTCAGTGCAATATCCCAATTTTTCATGACTTTGTTTAATATTGTCACTTTAGCCATTTTTTGATTCGTGTTTTTTTTAATTGATAATGATAGTTGTCACTGCATCTATGACTGAACATCAGTGTCCTCTCAGACCCCAGGGATCATTTCCCTTCTTTTAGCACTATTCAATACTAATGTTTGTTTTGCATATTTTAAAGAAGAGTTTTAAATGAACAAAAAGTAACCTTACAGTAAATATAAAGTTATCATTGGGAAAAGTAACCATAAACAATAATTTAATTCCTCATTGCCAAACTGCAGTAAGTTTATGACAGTGAAATCCGGTTATTTCAAAGTCCCTGGGATAAAAAAGGGACTTCGAATTATCCAAAATTCGAATTGTCAGGAAACCCAGAGAGTAAAAAAAATGTGAGTGACAGATGAGTAATGTTATAGTTGTACTAGGATGTGTAGGGATTCGCACCTGGTCTCTGTGCCTAACCCCTTTCCCTTTCCTTCTAGCATTATTTCAAACTCTTGCCTGTAATATAAGTCGGTGGAACATACATACACACATACATACACCAGAATCACTTGCCGCACAAGCATAGCACTACTGGTACTTTCTTTGTTTTATAAGCTCAGAAAATTGCTTTCAGAATTGAAAAACCGGCCAAGATGGCTTCGAGTCAACTGAATCCTCCTTTCCAACTTCAAACTAACCGATATTTTTAAATACAGCTTAAAGAGAGAAATATTCGGTAAAATTAATGGACTTCGAAGGATGCAAGAATTAGAACTTTCCGGATTCATATTATTTGGACTCAACTATTTTTTTTTTTCTGAATTTTATAGCCAAACCGATTAGGGTCAATGGAGTCAATTTCTTGAAATGCTTCACAGATGTCAAAAGTTATACCTGCGCTATGATAACTTTCAGAAGAAACTTTAACAAGCATAAAACTTTGAATATAAAATAATTTAAAATCTCGGCATGTCCGTCCGAATTTGTCAAAGCATTAGGTTATAAAATTTCTCCATGCACTTTGCCAAAAACCTCATTTAAACTCATTTCTGCTCAGAGCAAGACAACTTTGTGGTTGTGCTGGTGATTTATCTGTGATGTGTTACCCAAATTTACTGCCTTGGGATTTATTTCATGATTAATTTGAAATTTCATGTTTCCCCTTGTGCTTTAATTGATAAAACCTATTTATATGCCTGTCAGTTTATCTACCTGTATTTCCTTATTTGGATTTCCCATTTGTACTCAGTCATTTTCATTTCTTTCCGCTTGTCTGTCTCTGCCTTTGGGTGTTTGTAATTGAGTCTGTTTTTGTCCCTTTGTTTTTCTTTTCATCATTTTGAGCATCATATCTATGTCACATTCATATCTGTATTGGTTCTAAGTCAGTTATATTGATTAAAGTTTGAACATTTAAATTTTTCATTACAACTGGTTTTGTTTTATACTGTAGAGTGTAGTCTGCGTGAATGAAATTTTTAAATCACCATATTGAATAAAGATAATGCTTGAACTAATGATGATATAGCAAGGTTTCACTTCCAATTAATGTTCTACATTCAGTATTTTGCCCATGTTTGTGCTGCTGGTTATATACTCGTAAAACTTGAAGGATTAAAAAAAAATTCTTTATGCTTTCTTGCAGTTTTTTCCTGTGGTCCAAATTCTTATCATAAGCTTGGCCTTTCAGATTCGTCATCTCAACTCCTCATTGTTAGTGGCATCTAGATGCCACGGAATCTTTTGAAACTTCATACTTTTATGATCTTGAAGTTGAGAAAAATGTTTCCAGTAACTGCACAATCCTTAAACTTAAAAATGTATAGAATATCTCCAGACGCATAAGGATATACTTTAATTATTTTTTTTCAGTGTTCATTTTATCATCCTCTACTTCGACGCACATCTATATATATTTACCATCCATATTCGATTTAGGCCTTCATACGGTAGTTAAGGCTTTTCTCCTCTTCTTTTTTTAGCAAAAAAGATGACTTATCTGCTTGTGAAATATATGGAATGAGAGTGAAGTTTGAAGTATAACAGCTGAATTCCTGTCTTTATGACGAAAGAGAAAAAGCTTTCTCAAGGAACTATAATTATTTAGCTCTTTTTTGAGTTTTAGTTAGCACATGAAGCAATAGTGACTGCACTGACCTGAACTATGATAATAAATGACTGGTGCAACAATTAATGCGTTTAGATCTAGGTGAGCGAATACTGCATATGAAAAAAAAAAAAAAAGAAAATGTACATGTGTATATAAAAAAGTCCAAATGGGATAAAAAGGTGTTGTTTTTTTTTTTAATTATTATCTGCAAAGCTTGATGTGTTTATATTGCCGGCGGTTTCAAAACATTCCCTCAGATCAATGCATAGTAAAGAAGGAAAGGAGGCAAATGAGACGATAGAAGAAAAATAATGAATAACTGAAACTGACATGCTTCAGACTGTGTGACACTGCAAGCGAATTAGAAGATAGAGAAGACAGAGAAGATGAACAAGAATTGTTGATTTTAATTAATATTGTGTGGTAACTCAATGGGCCTCTGAATTAAGAGATAGAAAGACAAACAGGCATCTTTTGAAACAGTAAAATGTACAATGCTTCTGCCCTGTTTGTAACACTTTATCAGTCTGTGGGTCGAAAAGAAACGTGCAAAATTTTGCATTAATTGTAACGAAAAAGTTTGTAGGTGTCAACTTTATGATCACGTGTCCTTAAAAAGCAGTGATGAATAACGTCCGTAACCATATTACTTATAAGATGTGAAAATGAAAAAATTCACCATGCAGATGTTGAAGTGAAAAAAAAACCCCACCAAAAACCATTATCGTAAACTCAGCTGAGATGAGATTTTAAAGACGAAAGCAAAACGTAACTCCATTTTTTTTTTTACAGAATTAGTATAGTTAGTGCGGACTTCATATAGAATTCATCTAAAATACATGTAGATACGATCTATTTGCAGTATGTACCAAAAATTAACGCATCTGATTGTGAAAAAAAAATTTGCATTTTATTGTGTGTCTAAAGCATGGTATTATTAATGAGGCTTCTATTTTATGGCAAAATAATTCAATCTTTTCTTGTCCTTTTCCGTTTTTAACTATCCTTCACTAATTACTTTATCCCGAATGGACGTCAGTGTCTTTGTTTCCTCGTTGTACGTGTCCATTCCTTCTCTCATCTGTCTCAGAAAACCTAGCTCTCGCAATAATTCCACTGAGAGAGGTCAAATAACCTTTCACGCACTCTTCAGCTACAACCAGCTCAACCAAATGAAGAATAAGGGTTTTGTGTGTCTCACTCTCAGCAGGAAACCCGTAATAACTGGTCATTCGTTTCATTCACGGGCGATACTTCACCTCCCCACCTCATCTCGATTCTTCTTTCTGTTTTTGCCTACATGTTAATGTCCGTTTCGTTTCCTCTATCTTCTTCTACCGATCTACCTATCTTTCTGTCTGCCTCTGTGTCTGGTTTGCCGGCTCTCCGCCCCTCTCTCTCTCTCTCTCTCTCTCTCTCTCTCTCTCTCTCTCTCTCTCTCTCTCTCTCTCTCTCTCTCTCTCTCTCTCTCTCGCTCGCTCCCTCTCTCCCTCCTTTTTCTTTCTTTCTTTCCAACTTTTCAAATTTTGTGACGTGCAATAGCGTAAGTGAAAATCTGTTCAGATAAAAATTACTCTTCGCGGGTTTGATTATGATTACATGAGTGGAGGATTCAGTTTGTCATGACATTGACAATTACATGTAATTTTCAATCCGTAAGTTACATCAAAGATTTCATTCACAGACTCTAATAATTAAAAAAGGCTATTTTCCTGAATTTACCCATACTTGTTTCCTGAATATAATAAGAGTGAAACTAGAAGTTAAAGCCATTGACATTACAAAAACTATCTTACTATAGGTCCTACCTAAATATGACTGTATTTAGATCTTGTCAAATTTCATACAAATACATTTTCAACGCGGCGATACGTTTAATCATAAACGTAAATTTCATTTACATAGGTAGAGAGAAAAACAGTGATGAAGATAGAGTTGGATGATTATAATTTATTGATAAATAGATGAATCAATATACAAGAAGATAGATAGAAAGGTGCACACACACACACATAGAAACACACATACACACCCATAAATGCATGGATTGATTAAATGAAGAATAACCTGGATAAATCTAGCAATTTTATTTATCATAATTACATTGTTAATTCTTTAATATTTTTCGCTCTACGTCATAATAATAATAATAATAATAATAATAATAATAATAATAATAATAATAATAATAATAATAATAAAGAAGAGGAAGAAGAAGAAGGTGATAATGTTAATTATGATATTTTTTTCTATTTATGGGTTAGCTACTCTATAAACTGTCCTTGACTTTACATTTATGGGGATATTTTGTATTTCTATCAATCTATAAAAGATGAAACTTTTTAAATGGTGTAAAAAATGTCGATGCTGTTGAAATGCATCTGTACACCTTACCACATCAACTCGTTTTTTTTTTTAGTATAAATAATAGTGATGAAGTAGTATAGTGTAGATAACGTGTATAGAGAGGACGATGAGAAACTTTAGCGCAAGGAGCTATATTATGAGGAGAAAGAATATCATTAGCAGAGAAAGTTGGCCTACTAGGGGAAAAAAAGAGATGAAGGGGGAGGCGGGTTAAAAGAAGAAGTAAAAAGGTTGTTTGTTTGATTAAGTTTTAAGTGTTCTCATGCCTCTTTAACATATCAAAGAAGCGTATACAGAGCAAGTCACAACTGAAAAGACAAGAGCCGTAACTCACTCTGCCAATGGGAATCGAACGCTTGAAGAATATCCCTTCGAATATTAGAGCGTATGTTTTTACCTCACAAATACTGAGGCTCCGAGAGGAAGAAAAACAAGGAGGAGAAAGAAAGATAGAACAGGAGTAGGAGGAGACATGAAGAAATCGTTCATCTTGTAAGTGAGTTAAGATAAGCTTGTGCTTTAAAAAAGAATAAAGGAATCTGCTGCAGACTTTTAATGAGAAAATAATGGCAAATAAGAGTAGCATCTGGTTGGTTACCGAAGTCAAAGACAGTGATGGAATAAAGAACGTAAATGGAGAGCGCAGATGGCTCGAATTGGAGAGCTTATCAATCTATTCTCCAATGGTGCTCTAAATCTTACCGAGAACTTTCGCCATTCACTAGCAAACCCATTCATCTTCAAACTCCTTGGTGCTTAAATGAACCTGATGACGTTTTACAACTTAAGACCTACCTTATAGAATGGAAATAGTGGGAAGCTCTTACTGAAACAACTACACGCATTATTAAATTGCATGGGAAATCTGATTTGTTTCAAAGTTCAATTCGATATCGTTGCGAAGTCCACAGCAAACAAAAATGCTTTCATGGAAGTACTTTAATGCTTTAACTCGCTTACTAATTATTTTATTTCGAATGACTGGGCTAAATTGAATTAATAATCGAACCTCAACGAAATTCTTATGTATGTAGTATGATTTAAATAAGAACCAACGGATGCAATAATTGACATTTATGCTGTTTTTTAAGAAGTTTCCAATACAATTATGCGTAATTTAGCTCTCAACATATAAATGCTTATCACAAATTACACACCCAATATTTCACCAAATCCTTCCTGAAACAAAAGCATTCTTGAAACACTATCCTTCCTTTCAGCCAAAACTTTCTGTGTCTGGATCATTGCTTGTTTCTTAGCTTGTGCTCAACTCTTATGTTTCTTTGCATAAGCTTAAGATCCTGGCTAATCGCTTGTCGATTGAATGAGCCTGATAATTTTTTCATAGAAAGAGTTTATTTTAATACATGTACTTAATTCTCCCGTTCATTCATTAGGGATGAAGGTATTTTCGCCAGTTCCAGTATATACAGGTCGATCATTAACAACTCGTCACATTATTAAGAATGTGAGCGAAGAGCGCCGTTAAGAACTCTGTGACAACCTGACATAAATTTCACCCAGACAGTGACATAAGAAAAAAAGAATGCCAGTGCCAGTGCCAATATGGAAATAATAGCTTGGCAGGCATAGACATAGATAGGTGGATAGATAGATAGATAGGTAGATAGAGAGAGAGAAGGAGAGAGAGAGAGAGAGAGAGAGAGAGAGAGAGAGAGAGAGAGAGAGAGAGAGAGAGAGAGAGACAGACAGATAAACAGAGACAATCAGACAGACAGATAAATGGATGGAGAGATATCAAAAGAATAAGAACGTATTAGACCGAGAGAGTAAGAGAGGGGGGATTTTTTAATTATGGCAACAAAAAAACAAAAAAAACTGACTTCCCAGTGTAACCACAGTCAAAACATTTACTTTAAAATCTATAGAAAAAAAATATAATAAAGAAATACTATTTTTCCAAATTTGTCCATGAAAAATTTCATTTCCTCGATGAGAGTGGTGAGAATGAAACTCAAAATTCTTAAGTAAGTGAGCCATGTTGTACTTATCTTAGTAACTCTACTGCTGCTGCTGCCACTTCTTAAACAACTTCTACAAATTTTACCACTGCATCTATTACTGCTACTACTACTGCTGCTGCTGCTGCTGCTGCTACTACTACTACTACTACTACTACTACTACTATTGCCGCTGCTGCTGCTACAGCTACTACTACTACTACTACTACTACTACTACTACTACTACTACTACTACTACTACTACTACTACTACTACTACTACTACTACTACTACTACTACTACTACTACTACTACTACTACTACTACTACTACTACTACTGCCGCTGCTGCTGCTACAGCTACTACTACTACTACTACTACTACTGCTGCTGCTGCTGCTGCTGCTGCTGCTGCTACTACTACTACTACTACTACTACTACTACAATTACTATTTTAAGATTTTGGTACAAAATGATAATTTGGGCCACAGTCAATGTCTTCGCTTGACCGGTCTCTACCCATTTGCTCTGGTTAATCAGTCATGCCCATCCGGTTCACCTGATGCTCAAGTCTTATTACGTTTCATGCCTCAGTAGCACTTACCTAAAATTCAACAAAAAGTAGATTTTTCAGGTGAGTCTTTACTTGGTTTGATACTTCAGTAGAAATTATTATTTAGTCCATTTAATCTATTTGATTAACTTATTTAAGATATGCCAAGGACCAAATAAATGATGTTGAAAATATTGCTAATTAAATTGTAAACAAAATCAGTTTCAGGAGAAACAATGATTTAGAAAGGATATCTTATGAAATAATGATAACAACGATGCTAAAATGACGCCCGATAAGGGCCATATATTTTTATATAAATTTTGTACTTATTCCTCCCCCTCCTTCTCTCCCTCTTCTTCATTGTCATCATAATCACCATCATCATCCTCAAAAATATAATAATACTAGCGGGACCCCATAAACGTTTTAAACATGTTGGGTAGACAACAATTTTTTTTTGGAATAACATTTTAAATTTTACAATAGACGCAACTAGATACGCAACATTGTTTCACGAAGGATCACTCTATCTAAGTACAATGTAGGCAATGAAGAATATAGAAAACGTCGGAATTACTTTATTTACTATTTTTCTATTTATGTATTCTCCTATTTTCATATTTTTAGCAAAAAATATATGTTTTTCTGGATTAAATTTGCGCACCTCGAGCATTGGTGGTAGTATCAGTACTTTTGAAGGTATTGGCCCTTCCAACCCATGGAAAATAAACACGAAGTCCCCAACCTTTTCATCTTTCTATTTGGAATTCAAACAATTTAGGGCAACCCATGTGGCGCGGATTGTTGTGAAATATAATTTTGATTAGTACTGGCCG